>JAPKLY010001633.1:0-38925 GCA_026898435.1 Prunella vulgaris
ATGTGCAGGAGCTGAAGCACTCTGTCAGTAGAGAAGGCTTCCTTCACCTTGAATGAGGCTTTGGTTTGCTTGCCTTCCTGACATGCTCCACACACGTGGTCTTTGCTAAAAACTTCATTAGGCAGACCATCTACAAGAGAAAATCTAGAGATTTTGTTAATAATCTTCAAGTTTAAGTGACTCAGACGTTTATGCCAAAGCCAACTGAGCTCAGAGGAGCTCTTAGCGACCAGACAGGTTTCAGGAGGGCTGCTCTTGAAGTCAGCAAAATATACATTGCCCCTCCTAACACCTGTAATCAGAAACTGCAGTGTAGATTTGTCCTTCACAAGACACATGTTAGATGTAAATTCTACACTATATCCTCGGTCACAGAACTGACTAACCGAGAGTAAGTTATGTCTCAGTCCCTCAAAATATGATACATTCAGTACACGGACAGAGTTAATAACAAGGGTTCCGAATCCTCTGGTGAAACCCTTAGAGTTATCACCAAAGGTTACCTGCGGGCCTTCTTGAGCTACATAATCCTGAAGGAGATCACGAAATCCGGTCATGTGCCTGGAACATCCTGAGTCCAAGTACCAGTCCTTTATCAGATCCTCCTTCCTCTTCTTGTATCCCGCAGTGACCTGAATAGAATCAGGCCTCAGGTACCCATTTCGTATTGGGTCCTACTGAGTCAGCCATACCCTTCTGGAGTCAGGTCTCCTATGCCTCTCAGAGGCCACCTGGTTTGTCCTTCTCCTTTGAGGATTAAGACGCTCCTGATGGGCTCTGTGCCCTGTCTGAGAGATCTGGACCTAAGTAATCCTTGGCCTTGCCTGAGGCCTCCTCTGTCCTGAGTTTCTTCTGCTCTGAACATTTCTAGGCTGGGCCTGAGAAGTGCTGGGAGCAGAATTTTTCCCAGATTGAGGATTCCTAGGCTGAGCCTTGGATTTCCCTTGATCTGTCTTCCCTGACTCAGAATGAGGAGCCTTGGCCTTTCCCTTAGGTTTTGGCCTAGAATCCTCAGTCCTTTGCCTGACAGGTTCAGCAGGCATTTTCTCCTTCCCTTTGCCTTTATTCTGATGAGCAACACTTCAGCACAAATGCGAGCTTGCCACTCAGTTTCGAACATCACTCTCAGAGCAATTTGCTCAATCATCAGTTGTTCCTGAGCAAGGAACAGATCCGTGTCACGAGTCTCAATCAGCGAGCTGATTACACCCTTCAGTCTTTCTACCTCCAGTGGAGCTTCATCATGCTTCTACATCAGAAGCAAACTTCTTGTCAGTGTACCTTTTATCAGATGATTCCCTCCTGCTCCCTGATGATCGTTCAGGTTTGGAGCTGGATCTTCTGGGCACATCATCTCTCCTCTTCTCATCTCTTCGTCTCTCAGGCTCGTTGCGATCCCTCCTGGAATCTGAACCCCTCCTTTCTTCTCTTCGGGGGCTAGATCTCCTGGGGCTGGAGTACCTGCGATCACGGGTGTCAGTATAAAATTTCTTATACCTGCCGAAATGAGAGTTCAGTTTCTCGAATCGCCGTGCCATTAGGCTGTACTCCAAGGCTAGCTCATCTTTGTGCATGTCCTTCAGAGACTTGGAGCCAGATCCAGCCTCAGGCTCAGGAGTAGCGTTTAGAGCCACACTCTTTTCTTTTTCAGGAGTCTTCTCCTCACTAACTTCCTCACTGACACCACCCTTCTTCCTCTTATCGAGGTCGAATTCCAGAGCCTTTAACTCTGAGAATAGGTGAGAGTAAGGAATGTTTGTAAGGTCCTGAGTATTCTTTAACAAGATTACTCCTGTGAACGGGCTGCAAGGTTAGGGGGCAAAGCTAAGCGATAAGCTAAACTCCCAACCTTCTCTAGGATTTCAAAAGGTCCTATAAAACGTGGTTGTAACTTCCCTTTTCGTCCAAAACAAACAACTCCTTTAGTTGGTGAAACTTTCAAGAACACGTCCTCGCCCTTCTCGAAATGTAGGGGCTTCCTTTGCTTGTCGGCATAAGACTTTTGACGATCTTGGGCAGCCCATATCCGCTCTCGAATCTTCTCAATCACCTTGACCGTCTTTTCCACTATCTCGGGCCCTAGCACACTTCGTTCGCCAACTTCATCCCAATACAATGGAGATCTACAACGTCGTCCATACAAAGTTTCGTACGGAGCCATGCCAATCATTGCTTGATAACTATTGTTGTAAGCAAACTCCACTAAAGGTAAGTACGTCTCCCAATTACCTTCAAAGTCTAGAACACAAGCTCATAACATGTCTTCAAGTGTTTGAATCGTCCTCTCGGATTGACCGTCCGTTTGGGGGTGATACGCCGTGCTAAGATTCAACTTGGTGCCCATGGCCAATTGTAGGCTTCTCCAAAATTGTGACATAAAACGTGTATCCCTATCCGAAACGATTGAAACGGGGACTCCATGCAATCTAACTACTTCTTGAATATAAACTTGGGCAAGTTTATCCATACTCCACGTCATCTTCATAGGTAGAAAATGAGTCGACTTGGTTAGTCGATCCACAACAACCCATATTGCTTGATTCCCTTTAATCGAACGGGGTAATCCTAACACGAAATCCATGGAAATTTGCTCCCACTTCCATTGAGGTATCTCTAACGGCTTCAATAATCCGGATGGTCTTTGGTGTTCCGCCTTAACTTGTTGACAAGTTAAACACTTCTCTACGAAATTGGCAATATCTCCCTTCATGTTCTTCCACCAAAATATCGTCCTTAAGTCCCTATACATCTTGGTTACACCGGGATGAACCGTATAAGGTGTACAATGAGCTTCCTCCATGATTTCCTTCTTCAAGTCTTCATCGTTTGGAACACACAACCTTCCCTCGTACGTAAGTGCTCCATCATTGCCGATTGCAAAGCCCTTAACAGCTTTGGTTTCGGTCCTTTTCTTCATCTTACCGAGAAAGGGGTCCAAGTCTTGGGCCTCTCAGATCCTCGTCCGAATCGTGCCTTGCACCACAAGTGTCGAAAGTATGGACTCCATCTCCCTAGTTGATTCGACCACTTCTAACTTCAAGCGCTCGAACTCCTTCACTAGCTCGTCTTGATTCGTCAAGGAATAAACCGCACCTTCCTTTCGGTTATGTGCATCCGCGACCACGTTCGCCTTGCCCGGATGATAGTTGATTGTGCAATTGTAGTCCTTGACTAACTCTAGCCAACGCCTTTGCCTCATGTTCAACTCCTTTTGCGTGAAAATATACTTGAGGCTCTTATGATCGGTGAATATCTCGCACTTAGTACCATAAAGATAATGTCTCCATATCTTTAATGCATGAACAACAGCCGCTAATTCAAGATCATGCGTAGGATAGTTCATCTCTTGCACCTTCAATTGCCTTGATGCGTACGCCACGACTTTCCCATGTTGCATCAAAACAAAACCTAGTCCTTGCTTCGACGCATCGCTAAAGATCACAAAACTTTCGGTAGGATTGGGAATAATAAGGACAGGGGCCGACACTAACTTGTCCTTCAACTCTTGTAAACTCTTCTCACATACCTTGGACCACACGAACTTCTCTCCTTTGCGTGTTAACTTAGTCATTGGTGAGGCTATCTTCGCAAAGCCTTCAATGAAACGCCTATAGTAACCCACCAAACCGAGAAAGCTGCGAACCTCGTTCACATTATTTGCAGCCTTCCACTCGCTTAAGGCTACAACCTTGGATGCGTCTACTTCAACTCCTTGGGCCGTGATCACATGCCCTAAAAAATTCACTCGGTCTAACCAAAACTCACATTTGGTAAACTTTGCAAACAATCTTTCTTGGCGCAAAACCTCTAGAACCGTCCTCAAGTGCTCTTCATGTTGCTCCTTACTCCGTGAATAGATTAGAATGTCATCAATAAACACTATGATGAACAGATCTAAGAAAGGGTGAAAGACACGGTTCATCAAGTCCATGAAGACAGCTGGTGCGTTGCTCAAACCGAACGGCATCACTACGAACTCGTAATGCCCATAGCGTGTGCGAAAAGCGGTCTTCGCTCTATCTCCTTCCTTAATCTTCAATTGATGATAGCCCGATCTCAAGTCAACTTTTGAGAACATACTCGCTCCTCTTAGTTGATCGAACAAGTCTTCAATTCTAGGCAACGGGTACTTGTTCTTTATCGTGAGCCGATTAAGCTCTCGATAATCGATGCACATCCTCCACGATCCGTCCTTCTTCTTGACGAATAAAACTGGCGCTCCCCATGGTGAAACACTTGGTTGGATGAATTTCTTATCCAACAAGTCTTGCAATTGCATCTTCAACTCCTCGAGTTCCCTTGGCGCCATTCTATAGGGTGCTTTCGAAATAGGGGCAGCTCCAGGCACAAGATCGATCGTAAATTCCACTTGTCGGTCGGGTGGAATTCCGGGTAACTCCTCGGGAAACACGTCAACAAATTCGTTAACAATGGCAACATCTTCTATGTTCACCTCCTTCACGTTCGTGCCCATCACTTGGACGAGGTATCCTTCACATCCTGCCTCTTGAAGCAATTCAATAGCTAACATTGCGGTGACGATCAAATTATGTGTACTTGGTCGGGAACCAAAGTATGTCAACTCCTCTCCGCTTGGCAACTTGAGCGTCACTTCCCTCTTCTTGCAATCGATAGTGGCGTGTTACTTAGCTAGCCAATCCATACCAAGAATGACATCGAATTGTCCCATCTCGATCACGTGTAACTCTCCCTCAAGACTTCTCCCACAAATCTCAAGTTTCGCACTCGACAAAACCTTATTCGTAAAAATAGCCTTTCCCGAAGGGATACTAACTTCTAAGGGACTAACACTATCAACTAGCTCACAACCAATCTTCCTAAGCTACTTAAAATACTACGCTTCCGCTGCGCTACTCTGATATAACCTCAATATCCTATCCATTGACTGAAACCACTCCTCAACAGCGTCCGGTCCGTCCCGTCCGTTAAAGGTAGCAGGCTTGTACCTCCTAAATTGTTCACCTGCTTGCACGGTACGGTTAAGCATAAGTGCAACGTTAGGGACTACGGGGTTAGCTTGAGGGCGACCCCTCCTATCCGTGTGTCCATCAGAATCATAGGGTCATAGTTCGGGTCACGTCTCGAAGGCATCTAAAACGAAAGACCCCGAAATGTAAAGAAATTGCTTAGCCGCTCCTAATAAATTAAAAACGGTCCTATACGCACTCTAGCTTAAAAGCTTTTAATCACTCTTGCTAGGAATTTATATATACTCATCATAAATCTTAATCATAAACTTCCTAAGCCATCGTACAACACAACATTTCATAAAACATTTTTCTTGAAACATTTTCTTTTTGAAAAAAATGTTTGAAAAGAAATTCTTAAAACATTTGACCAAAAAGTGGTCCTTCATATCCTTTCATAAAATCCTTCATGACTAGGTCATGCCATTCATCATAAATCTTTCCTTGAATGAATCATTCACTTGAAATATCATACTTGAGCTTTCAAAAACTTACTTGCTTTTAGGACTCGGAGATGGCTGCGGCGGTTGTGATGGATGGAGCTTTACTTTTATTAAACTTTACATGAAATTATTCCATAAAAACTTTGCATACAATCACGTAAAGCACATAAAAATATTTTATTTTTTTACAAGTCTACAAGAACGTAAACCTGGCTCTGATACCACACTGTCACGCCAAAAATTTCTATACATTTCAAATCAGCGAAAGTCTCACTTTTAATTAATTTAATAAAAATATTCTTTAGAACCCGCACCCATTTTACTAGCAATAAAATTCTTTTCTTTGAAAACCCCTTTTTAAAAGCAAATAAATCAAACATTCACAATAAATAACTCATTCAATACATCCATTGAAAATCCTAAAATATTATAATAAATATACATAACATTGCTCACAAACATTCACTTAGCACATTCCTAGGAATCACTCGATTAACATAATAACATATTCCAATAATATTCAATTATTCACATGCGAACTAAACTTATTCTAACATCTTTCAACATACAAGTCATCAATTAAATCATGCAATAATACTTAAATAATTCAAGAACAGCAGCTGGTACCTAAAACTAACGAAAACAGCCTGGGTGTACTCATCAAAACTGGTTGTGTATAAAAACAGTCAACTAACTAATACCAAATCCATTTTCTTTAATACTATTATCTTGCCAAATCATCTAAGACTTCTAAATACTCAAATAAATCATATTAAACATATTTTAAAGACTTGCCATGAAAATTCGTCTTTAAAACTCTTGAAAAGCTCGTAAAACAAAGATAAAGGACAAATTTTGAGCTGAAACTTTAAAACGATTTAGCTCCTGGTTTTATGACCAAAATACTTAATATTTTATGGCTAATATACTACCAAAATTTCGAAAATAAGCTGGGCATAAATTCGGTAATTTGGATACAAGAATTTTGAGGACTAGAAACACATAAAGGACTAAAACTGGAACCTCAATTTCTACTTAGTAAAAACTCTTGAAAATGGGTCAACATGCATTTTAAATCATGGCAAACATTCTGGCAAAATTTCATAATTTTTGGAGTTATAAAACTTAACTTATCGATCATGCAAACTAAGGACAATGACTAATTTTCTTAAGAACAATTAAACACATAAATTAACACTTAATCATGCGTATAAAAATTGAACCATCAGCTGCCATATTATTAAAGAAATTCATCAACTTAACTCCTAATAATCATGCAAATTAACACATAATCAAATAATAATACCTCATATAAATCCATAATAAAAATCCCATAATTCATCCAAACCATAGCATATCCTAGCTCAATCATCTACGTGTCCATGCACTCATCGAATTGAAACATGCAAACGTCTAGTCTTGTGGCAAACATAAAGTGCCGAAAACATATTAAAAATACTTGCAACTTAAATAAAAGCCTACTTGAAATTTATTAATTAAACTTCATCCATTAACTTCTTCTTCAACTAGCATCACATCCACCTTCCTCCGCATCGCCAATCTCGTCACCTTTACTCTTAAAAATCTGAAAATATGATTCGGTGAAGGGGTGAGCAATTATAAAATAATCACTCCGTGGGGATAGTTTAGTTCGAAGTCTAAATATAAAAGACACAATAACATGTAAACATACCCTTCGTTCTTAACATATGATACGACTTTCGTATCCATTCATTGATGATATAGCTGATCATCCTTAACATTCATTTGACAATATGACTGATTGTCCATTCATAGATTTATGGTAGAGCTGACCATCCATTCATATTAGCACATAAACACATAATTGCATCAAACTAAATATTTAAAAGTCGAACTATAGTTACCACTTTTCACCGTTTAAACCTCCACCTTTTCTTGACTTGAAAATAGAGAAGTGTTGTACGTTGGCTTGACTAATCCTTGTGCTCGAATCCTACTCCTTTCCTCACTCAAAACTGCCGAGACTTGCTCTCTTTCTACCTCTACAAGTTGCGGGAAAAACTGGTCCTATAGCTTCATATGTTGGCCGAAATTTGGTGCTAGAGGCTGCCGAAAAATCTTGGGTGTCTAGGGGTCTTAGGGACTTGATCAATACATATTTATAGAGTTGGAAAAAGTGTCTAGGGTTGGGGAAAGAGGGCTGGCCGAAATTGCAAGGAAAAGGCAAGAAAATTGGCCCAATATCTTGTTGTATCTCTATTTCCATACTTGGCAACTTATTTCCTTATTTAAAAGATCCTTACTAACTCTTTATTCTTATGATACTTAACCTTCAAGCATGCACTATTCTCTTGCATAAGAATATGACTTATTTCCATAAATAAAGATACTAGAAATCCTTGTCTTAATACCTCCTAATTTTAGAAAATCCCCCTTAAGTCTTAAGACCTTATATTTTGAAAATATTACTAATACTATCCCCAGTATTATTTAATCCTGTTCTTGGTCAAATCCTCATAAAGTCAAATCCCTAAATTTAATTCCTCAATTACTAACATGCCCTTAATGAATTAATACTTAAGGAAACACTATTCTTAAAGGACTAATACTATAACCTCAACAATAATACTTCTTATCCTTACACTAAATAATTCGACACTTTGTATTAATCTTAAAAGTCCAATTAATACTAATTGGGACAACTAATACTAAGCAACCAATTTAAAAATACTAAGGCATAACAACTTAAAGGACTAAACCTTGCACTCTCTAAACTCACGCCCAAAACAAAAATAATTAAGGGACTAAAAATTGCTGCCTATGCGGGGTGTTACAAGCTCCTCCATCTATCATTCCTAACTCTGCTACGAATTCTCTGAATCTTACCTCTGCTAAAGGTTTGGTAAGAACATCTGCTCTCTGCTTCTCTGTGTGAATCTTCTCCATTCTGATGTCTCCCTTCTCAGCATGGTCTCTAAGGAAATGATGTCTTATGACCATATGCTTACATCTGGTATGAAGAACTGAATTCTGAGTAATGGCTATTGCACTTGTGCTATCACAAAAGATTGGTATCTCTTCTGTGATCACATGGTAGTCCCTCAGCTGTTTTCTGATCCAGAGCAGCTAAGAGCAGCAGCTACCAGCAGTCATGTACTCTGCCTCTGTTGTGGAAGTAGTTACTGAAGTCTGCTTCTTGGAGAACCAAGATATCAGCTTACTTCCCAGAAACTGACATGTGCCTAAAGTTGATTTCCTATCAATCTTGCACCCTCCATAGTCAGAATCTGAATACCCACTCAACTGAAAATTGTCATCAGCTGGGTACCAGAGGCCTAGATTGTAAGTACCCTTCAAATACTTTACAATCTTCTTTGCTGCTTCCAGATGAGATTTCTTGGGATTGGCCTGAAATCTTGCACACTCTCCTACTGCAAAGCTGATATCAGGTCTTCTGGCAGTGAGATACAGCAGAGAACTAATAAGTCCTCTGTATTGTGTCTGATGCACTTTCTCACCAGCCTCATCTGGATCCATGCTAAAGTTTGCCATCATTGGAATCTTAGCTTCTCTGCTGCTACTGACTCCAAACTTTTCTATCAAGTTCTTGGCATACTTAACTTGGCTTATGAAGGTTCCATTGGACATCTGCTTCACCTGAAGTCCAAGGAAATAGGTCATCTCCCCCATCATAGACATCTCAAACTTGCTGGTCATCAGTTTGCTAAACTGATCACACATCTGCTTGTTAGGGGAGCCGAAGATGATATCATCCACATAAATCTGCACCAAGAGGATATCATCTCCATCTTCTTTTCTAAACAAGGTCTTGTCTATCTTTGAACATCTACACCCAAAAATATGGAAAAAGGAAAGGTTAGGGGATTTACTTTTGAACATCTCATAAGGAGTCTTCCCATGCCTCTTGACTGGTAGACACCTATTTTGGATGTAGCAAGCAGTGTTGATGGCTTCTGCCCAAAATCTTTGAGGGGTTTGATATTCAGCTAACATTGTCCTTGCTGCCTCCTTGAGGGTTCTGTTCCTCCTCTCAGATAACCCATTCTGCTGAGGTGTTCTGGCAGCTAATGTCTCATGCTGAATACCATTTTTCCTGTAATACTCAGAAACAACAGAGTTAAGAAACTCAGTACCTTTATCACTTCTGATTCTGACTATGTTGATGTCCAGCTCCTTCTGAATCCTCTTGAACAACTCCAGCATCTTGACCATAGTCTCATTCTTCTTGAACAAGAACACTACCCAAGTGAATCTTGTATAATCATCAACTACCACTAGTGTGTACTTCCTTCCACTGAAGCTAAGAGGTGAGACTGGTCCAAACAAATCCATATGAAGCAGCTGGAGTGCTTTTGATGTTGAAGTACTCTGCACATCCTTGAATGAGTTTTTGGTTTGCTTCCCTTTCTGACAAGCATCACACTTCTGATCAGATGCAAACACCTCATTTGGTAGTCCTCTGACAAGACCCTTTATTCCAACCTTGTTGAGAGTCTTGAAGTTCAGATGACCTAATCTCTTGTGGCAGAGCCAGCTGACCTCTGAGGTGCTTTTAGCAACCATACAAGAGTCAGCTGGACAACTTTCAAAATCTGCAAGATACATATTACCTCTTCTGAGGCCAGTTAGTAGCACCTGCTCATTTAAATCATTAATAACAAGGCAAGAGTTTTTAGAGAATCTTACTGAATATCCCTTATCACAGAATTGGGATACTGACAGAAGATTGTGCATCAGCCCATCTACATAGTAGACTTCTTCAACTCTTGTTCCTTTGATCAGCAGAGTACCAACTCCTGGTGACTCCAAAATTGTTGTCACTGAACACAACTCTAGGCCCATCAAGCGTCACAAAATCCAGGAGGAGATGCTTTTCAAATGTCATATGCTTCGAGCAACCACTATCGATGTACCAGACGTGATTCTTTGCTTCTCCACTCTCAATTGGGCTAGAGCTTGCCTGAAATAAGAGATCAGGCTTTAGGTACCCTTACATTGGGTCCTAATTGGTTAGTATCAACTTTCTGGATCCACAGGTAGAGATCATCCTTATGAGGTTTAGGCGATCTCAACCTTCTACCATACTTGTCCACAAAGATCATCTCCCTCAGAGGATCTCTTCTGGGGCGATGAGTGATAACAACAGGCTTATAAGTGGGCTGCTCAAAAGGGTAGTTTCGGCTTGAGCCTCTAAATGACTCATATACTTTAGCCTGTGAAGGCTTGCCTATTTTGGTTACCTTAAATGTAACCCAGGGCTGAGGTCTAGTTCACTTGGGCTTACTCTGCTGAGATGGCCCAGGCTTATCATTCCTCTGCTGATCCTGCTGAGGCTTCCTTGTCTTAGCAGAGCTATGAGTAGGATGCCTCTTCTGGTCTTGAGGCTTCTGAGCTTTGGACTTATTTTGGTTACCAACAGGCTTCTGAGTTTTAGTACTCTTCTGCTCTGCTGGAACCTTTTGATCACCAGCAGGCTTCTGAGCTTTGGTGCTCTTCTGCCCAGCTGGGATCTTTTCTGTCCCTCTACTCTTTTGCCCTTCTAATACAGATGCAGGCTCAGCTGGTCCCTTACGAGGATCCCGGATTAACCCACTCTCACCTTTCTTCTTCTTTTGTGGTTTGGGTTTAGGATAACCAAGACCCCTTTTATCATTCACAGTTTGTGAGGACTCAGCTATTTCAGACACGACAATTTTTGCCTTAGTCAGCTGATCCACTTTCAGCTGAAGTTGCTGTGAATTTTTAATTGCAAGTTCATTCTATTTGAAGAGTTCATCGAACTTAGCTGTCAGCCTATTATGTTCTTCACTCAAGACAGTGTTCTCAGAGAGCAACTTTTCTATCAGCTTCTCCCGTTCCTCACATTTTGCTATTAAGTCAGCAGACTTGTTAGCATGTGAGTCATAGGATGCCTCTGGTAGTCTAGCACTCTCCAAATCCTGTCTCAGGCTTTGAACTTAGGCTTTCAGACTAGTGTTCTCCTCTTCTAACTTAGAACAAACTTTTAGAGAGGATTGGAGATCAGATAACAACTTGTGTATACCTGACTCCATAAAATAGGTAGAGGAGCAGGATGAGCTAACAGAGGGGGTAGGAGAATTTACCTCTTCTACCTTAGCCATAAAGCAGACATCGTCTTCTGAGTCGAAATTAGATGAGAATGAGGATGAACTGATGTCCTGCTTCTCCTCCTCTGCAGGAGATCTCTCTTGTCAGCAAATCTACGATCTCTTTTGATCCTCTTCTCCTCTCTCTCCCTTGGTGTAAGCTGAGGACAATCATAGCTGAGATGCCCTGGCTTGTTGCAAGAATAGCAAACACCATCACCACCTCTCTTGGAACTTGGTTCCCACATTCACTCTGGAGATTTGTACCTAGTCTCCTTCTCATCTGATGGTCTCCTGGAATCAGATGACTTCTGGTACCTTCTGGAAGAATCACCCTTATTCTTCTTCCAATGGGATCTATACTTCTGGAACTTGTTTGACATCTTGTCAAACTTCTTGGTCAGCAAGGCAAGTTGTTCTTTTAAGCTCATGTCCTCTGGAGTCGAGGACTTCTCTTGACTATCAGCTGCAGCAGAGAATGCAACATTCTTTGTAGCTGATGAAGTTTGAGTCTCATCTTCTTGGTCTTATTCTTGAATGTCGAACTCATGTGCCTTCAGATGAGATAACAGTGTATGATGACTCATTTCAGATAGGTTCTTTGTCTCCTTGATCACAGTCACCTTCACTCTCCATCTGGGAGTGAGAGATCTCAAAATGTTGTTGTTAATCTCTCTCTCTGAGTATTCTTTCCCTAGAGAGCTTCCCTTATTCAATATGTTTGTCAATCTCATATCAAGCTGATCGATTGACTCATCAGCCTTCATCTTGAAGGTATCGAATGTGTGGAGTACATCTTGGAGCTTATTCTCCTTTATCTGATCAGTCCCTTCACACATTAAGGAGAGTTTCTCCCACATCTCCTTAGCTGTCTTGCAGGTCTTGATCTTCTTGATATACTCTTTAGACAGTGTCTCGACTATTTCTATTCTAGCCACTTGATCTAGATTGAAGAGTTTTCTTTCAGCTTCATTTAGTTCACTCTTCTTCTTCTCTGGCTTCATTCTCTCACTGATCTTAGCTTCTGGAGTCTTGGCATCACTCACTGCTTCCCAGTGGAATTTTATTGGCCCTTTCTCCAGAACATCCAGCATCCTGTCATGAATGGCTCCAAGATGATTCTCCATTCTGAACTTCCAGTAGTCATTCTCTTCAATGGAAAATTCAGGCAGCTTCCTCGTCTTGGATCCACTCTTCTTGTAGGAGGCCATATCTGTAAGTGGTTAGATAAATTACACACAAGATTTTCAAAAATTGTTTTCAGGGATCTGTCCAGGTGACCACCAAAAGCTTTCTCTGGCTGTGGTCTTTTGGACACACGGCTCTGATACCACTTATTGGTCCCAAAGGCAGGTTTTGTAGTTAGAAACACTGATTCAAGTCTAGAATGGGGGGGGGTTGAATAGACTTGAGGAGTTTCAAAGCCTTTTTCCAATTGTAGGCTTATTTTAAACAACAACAGACTATTTAAGACAGTCTGGTTTTGAAAATGTGCGCCATGTATGAGTGCGGAAATGTTTTAAAGAAAACCTGTCTAGTGATTAGTGCACAAATAAAGAACAGAAAAGAAAGAACACGAGACATAAAGATTTATAGTGGTTCGGACAAAAGGTCCTACTCCACTCTCCACAATCCAACTGGACTTGTGGGTCTCTCCACTATCTTCTCACTCACTCACTCACTAACGTTGAGAGTACTACTCTCTTACAAATTGTCTATGCTTAAAAATAATCGACTTCTTACAGCTTCTACAAAGCTTACAAAGAATTAATATCGTATAAAGAGGTTTGAGTACGAGTGAAGATTTTGACTGAGTTTCGGTAAGCTTTAAACGCGTGTGAATCTATATATGAAATCTTCACTGGTACTCTTATTTATAGGTCCAAATAACTAGCCGTTGGGATAGACTAGAGATCTGAAATCCTATAATTTAGGTATCAATCCATCATAGAGATTGATTGACTCTCCTTCCTGATTCCTGGAAATCTTCACGATCTTCAATCAATCAAGTTTGTCCCCTTGATTGATTGATCTTCTATTCTGGGAATCCACTTTTTGTAGCAAGTCAACCCTAAAAATGATTTCGGAGAATCTGGGCATAGCACAAGACTCCAGCTGATCTGTCTCCTTAGCTGGTGTATCGGTCTGCTGATACTTGGACCTCAGCTGATGTGCAAGTCTGCTGGTGCACCTCAGCTGATGTGCTGGTCTGCTGGTACACCTCAGCTGGTATGTTGGACTTTGTCTGGAATAAAGACCTTAGTCCTTGTCTTGTCTGCGACGTGCTCAGCTGATCTTCTAATATCAGCTGATCTGACTCCTCTGATGTTCCACTCTTGATACTCCAGTGTCAGCTGCTCAAGTCTTCTGTCTTCTAGAATCGGCTAAGTCCACTAGGACTTAGCTGGTCTTCTTCTCTATGAAAGCTTCGGATCTTCTAGGCAGCAAGGTTGATTCCCCCTTACTAAAACCTATTTAATCCTAACTAATCATCAGCTGACTAACAGGTTCAGCTGGTCCTATTACAAGCTGATTGGTTTATCATATCATCAAAACATATATCAAGAATATACTAACAGGGTTATAATTTCATGTTTTTGCATCCATTTCTATATGGTTTTGATGTGCTTATGTTCATATTTGACCCTAAAATTTTATACTTTGCGTATTTAACCCTTTTTGGCTAGAAAGTTGTGATTTGTAGTGAAAACGAGCAAAACTGGAAAAAGACGACCAAGTTAGTAAAAGTCCAGAAATTGTGAGTTGATCCAATGGAGGAAAATGATATACCATGTCGAAGAATTCGAAGAGAGGGTCGCAACAGAAAAAGAATCGAGTCAATCGGAGCTCTAGAACTCAAGATATGATGGAAACGAGGAAGTCCAGGATCGATCGAACAAGACGAAGTTGGACTCGTGCGGCTACAAGCTTGGATTCGTGCGACGTCCAGCTAGGATTCGTGCTGAAAATCTCTGGTTCGTTCGGTGGAGCTCGCACGAATGTGATCGTGCGGCCACCAGCTGGGATTCGTTTAAGGCCTCGGACTGGCACACTTTCGAGGGCTGTTTCGTTTTTTCGCGCATTTAATGAAGGGCATTTTGGACTAAACATTGTGGGCACTATAAATACTCCAAGGATCAGATTCTCAAGGCATCTAGTTCACAATCTTAGTCATAATCTTAGATTAGAGAGAGAGAAAGGTAGTTACTAGGTGGGTTTCTTAGATTTCTTCTTACGATTTCATCGATAACTTTTGATCTACCGCTTGGATCATCGATCCATTAATTCCTGCATTCTCATCTCAGCTAGAGCTACGTTTCTACCATTTGAATTTCTATTTCCATTGCTGGATAGTTAGATAGCTTTTAGAGGTAATTTGTATCTTTCCAATTTTCATTGAAATAGGTAATACTTCTACATTCCTTTACATTTCTTGCATAATGATGATTGTAGCTAGTTCAATTGTTCTTTTGTTTACCAAATTAGCCATGGGCTAATCCCTTTATGTGTTAGTGTATGATTCCTATGGAGTAATGTGGTGTTAATGTTGATCATATGAATGCTATGAGATGTTGTATGATCAATTCTCTATATTGATGGTTTGTATGAATGTTTAGAGTGCATAATGGATTGAATGGGCCATTTGGGAGTTAGTCTCATATGAGAATTGGACTATTTTTCTAAATCTTCTTGTTATTAGTCCAATGCATGATAAGTGTTTGATTAAATTCCTAAGATAGTGAGAATTATCTTTAGTGAATAGAAAGAACAATTAGAAGCTCTAATGTGTATCTAGGGAGACCTTTGCATGTTAGAGTGGCTTACAATTGATTGTACAATACCTCATTGCATGATAAAGTGATACATCACCATGTGAAACATAGGATACTACACTAATACATACTCTCACAACTTGCTCACTTTGCACATCAAAGTGATAGGTAGTTTGCTTTCTTGACGCGCTAGTAGACATTAGATACCGATTCCCCTTTATTGCTTTGTTTGATTTCAAATTGGAACAACTATTGCACCTTACAAATCTCCCATCTCCCTGAGTTCGATAAATAATAAACTTGGTCATCTTGCCACGACGATAACGATCATATGCACTTGCTTGTAGACACCATTTGGGCAAACATGGCTCTTCCATTTCCAAATTTTCTTTCTCTTTTTGCTTGCTATTCCTTTCTTAATTTCCTTAGTACTCAGCTAAGGGCAATCTTACTAAAAATACCTAGTTTCTTGCACTGAAAGCATCTGTTGCTTTCATCATTTTCTTCACTCTTATCTTTGGTCGGTTTCTTGTTTGAGAAAGATTCCCCAGCCCTGTTGTTGCTTCTATACTCTTTTCTCTTTCCATCAGCCTTTTCATCTCACTATTAGCTAAGTTCTAAGATGATCTCTTCTTTCCTTGTTATCTTGGTAGTATTCTGCATCATTACAAAATAAACATCCTATCTGGATATAATGCCTCTAAACATTTTGAGAGCAACTTTTCTCTTGGTGTTCACTTTCCCAAGAGAATTAATTTTATTCATAATGGTAGTAAACCTCCCATCAAGGTGATCTATGATTTCATTGGGCTCCATTGCAAATTGCTCATATTTTTGTATAGTAGCTGATAATTTGTTCTCCTTTATTTTCTCAGTTCCTTTACATAGGAGAACTAATGTGTCAAATATCTCTTTTGTAGGGTACAATGTATAACTCTTCCCATTATACAATTTAAAATGGTTGTATATAGAGTGTTCATTGCTATAAAATTGAGATTGTGTCTTTTCCTCTGATTTGTAGTGAAGTCATCTTCATTCTTTGACCATTCATCTCTAGGGTCAGCAAAAGTTGCAGCTGAGTTCCTAGAATTCAGAGTCATCAACACAAATGGACTTCTTGTGACATCCCTTAGCATTTTATCATGTATGTAAGCTAAGTGAGCTCTCATTCTATTATTCTAGAAGTCATAACCCTCTATTGATAACTTGTGATGAGACATATGATTCAGTGGGTTTGCTCCCATATTGGAGTTTGAGCTGTCTATGCGGTTGGAAGTCCCTGCATCGATAAACATCATTAAACAACAGAAGATGTTAGTGTGAACTATTCAGTTCACCACAGAACAAAGGTACAAAGTAAAGGTCGTTTAAACTACCCTCTGATACCACTTGTTGGTCCCAAAATGAGTGAAACATGTGTATAGGGTACGAAAATTCTTTCTGAAATAGTCCTTTAAAACTAAAGACTTACAAGTCTATCAGTTGGATAACTATCTAATTAATTTAGTTTTTAATGGTGGAAATGAAGGACCCTTTCGAAAACTCTTTTTATCAGGAGACTTAAAATAACACACATAAAGAAAAAATCAAGTAAAGAACACAAACGATTTATAGTAGTTCAGAGTTAAACTCTTACATCCACAATCTTAATTGTTGGTCCCGAAACGAGTACAATCAGTGTATGGGGGGGATACACTGATGACAGATTTTTCTGAAAGACTCAGAAAAATGCTTTAACACTCTCAGTCTGGATTTCCTGAATTACTCAGTGTGCTTAAGGTCCACAGGGGCAGCAGGGACAATTCAGTAACGAGTCAGATAAGCTGAGTGTGAGTAATGTGCTCGGAAGCTTAGTAGAGATAACAAACCTACTGACTGCTCGGAAGCAAGTCAGTTGGACTACTATCTCAGTAAGCTAGAGTACGTGCAGAAAGTGAGCACTTATTTTCTACTCGTTTTAGTTTCTGAAAACATTTTCACTGAGTTACTTAGTAAACTGGTGGTTAAGGCTGAGTGCACAGTATTAAGATTCAGGATGATTGGTTCAGTCCTGAATGTAAAAACAATGCAGAATGTTCAGTTTATTATGATGACAGTTATGATCCTGAACAGAATAGTAAATCAGCACACAGGGGACTTTTTAACGTGGTTCGGAGATAACCAACTCCTACGTCCACGACCTGATTCAACAGGAAGCTATCCTCAAAACCCTGAGGATAGGTACTTGGTTTTTACGTGCCAAGGGACACGAATAGCTAACTTCCTCTCTTAGGAACTGACCCCTGGGCGTTTTACAAGTCCCAGTCCTTCTAACCAACCAATCTCACACCCTGAGTGGTTTGGTATTCTGGTTTCCAACTAAGATAGCTCTAGCAATACAAAACAATGCTAAATATTAGAGCTATCGATCTAAGCAAATACAGAGTGAATCCTACTACAACACTATGGAAATTTAATTGCAGAGTGTTGCTTATAGTATGCTTTGAGAGCTTGGATTCTTGAGAGTTTTCTCTTGGAAATTTTCCGTTAGCGTTGAATGGGTGCAAGGCTCTCCATATTTATAGGCAAGATTCAAAATAGAACAGTTGGAGGAGATCAAATCAAATATTTCCTATTTTAGGGTGGTTGCAGACTAGAAATATTATTTGACCTAATCGCCATGCTTATTCTGGCAAGTTTGTCTCATCGCCTGCAACTCTGAGACGCATTAAATGCCGCATTAAATGCCGCATTAAATGTTGTGAAGACTCCGTACACACGTGTCGAAAGATCATTGGCTCTCCGTTCTAACGGCTAGTTGACTTTCAGACATTTGTCCTTCCTCGTACATTCAATACTCTGAGTCTCTTGTTAATAACTCAGTCTGAATGTTTGTCTCATTGGAGTCTTACTGACATTCTCTTTGTCTCTTGTCCCATAGCGTGAATAACCTTTTTGCTTTGGACTTACATGGTTCAGGTGAACTGAACTAATGCCCGAGTCAGGTCTTATGTGCATTCAGCACAGCCTGATAGGTTATTTAGCCCAGTATGTGTAACCTTTTTGCTTTGGACTTACATGATTCAGGTAAACTGAACCAAGGCCTAAGTCAGGTCTTAAGTGCATTCAGTACAGCCTGATAGGTTACACTTACTCTTCACTGACTAAGTTATGTCCTGAGTATGCTTAGTGTACTTAGTAGAAACATCAGCAAATTGTACATCAAGATTGACTTCAGGACGGATTAACGGGCTTCGATCTTCAGGTTCAGACCAGGCAATCTACAACAAGACTGACTGACTCCTTCAGGATGGATTACACTTCAGACTTCAGTAAATTGGGTCGACTCCAATATTCTTCAGTCTTCAGCAAGTTCCTCCTGTACTGAATTCCTAACCTAACTATCCTGAACTATTTGATCCTGAACAACTATACTTAGGCAGATTCATCAGGGGTTTTGGGATCTAAACAAAATACTCAGATTGTCACAACATTAATCAAACATAAGAATTCTTTTAGCTGGAATTTCTTATTTTTATAGTGCCAATGTGCACTTGACCAAGCAACCTTCTCCTGGAAACTTGATTCCTAGGATTATCTCAAGTCCTAGTTCTAACCAAATTTTAGGTTGAACAATATTCAACTTACTTTCTCTACTACACTCTCAATTTAACCTATAAGGGTTTGATTTTAAGGGGGAGGTGGTGTTCCAACTTGGTTGAGATAGTCCTTACAATGAATAAAAAATACAAGGACTAAACTATCTGTTCTAAGCTACATATTTTATCTATGAAGCTCTAAGTATAGAAATTACTTCTAATAGGTAGAAAACACTTGAGAAACTAAAGATATTTCTAGTATTTTATGAATGCTTGTGAGTGCTTGAATGCTTGAGTTTTGAGAGATGTTCACGTAAGTTTGGTAGTTTCCTGTAACCTAATCTTCTCATATATTTTTGTATTTATAGAGTAATTAAAAAACTTCCCACTTGAGAGAAATCTTTCAAATTATTATATTTTTATTTAGCTCTCTAATTCTCTAGGTAAAACTCTTAGCATTAATGAGAGAATTTTCATTTAATGCTATCTTGAAGTTATATGTAGCTATCTTGTAAACTATGCCTTCCTAGGAGTAGACTAGCTTTAGTTTTCAAAATGTCAGCCTTATCAGCTTAGTACAGTGCATGTCATTCTCCCATCGGTTCCTAAGTGAGAATGTCAGATTAGTCAAACTTCTCTTTTAAGGTTCTCTGTCTTATCTCCTGTGAAAGTCAACTAACATGTCAACTATTACTTACAATTTTAAAATTTAGGAGTTTTGTGATTACATTAAAAATATATTCTTATACATTTTCCAATAGTAGTTATTAACCACATGGCATAAGATCCGGACCCCAGAGAGGTTTATTCAGGACAAACTTCTACAAATTAAATGAGGAGGCCTAGTGTGAGCGATATTCCATGTTCTTCTTAAGAGAAATGTTGTGGCACATGAGATAGCGTATGGTAAGTGTTGGTCCCAAATGAGTCTATTGTGGGAATACACTGATCTCAAATATTTTTAACAAAAAATTTCTTTCAGAATTTAGTCAACTTAACTGAAGATAATCGCTGAATTGAAGTCATGATGACAATCATGTCAGGATTCAAATATGTTGAATTCCTGAGTGTTCAGTGAGTCTCAGTGAAGATAACCTAACTATTGACAGCTAAAAGTTTATCAGTTGGATAGATATCCAAACAAGCTTGAGTGAGGAAGTGTGAGCCCTAAAGTCTACTTTTTTGGAAATGATTTTTTTCTTAGCTTTTGAAAACAGTAATTAAGAGGTTAGTGCAAAAGTTTACAGTCAGGATAGATTGGGTCTATCCTAAGAATATTATGCTCAATGAAATGCAACGACAGTTAATATGCAATAAGCAGTAAAGCACACGAGTAACGTGGTTCAGAGACTCAAGCTCCTACATCCACGGTCTTGATACAAAAGAAATCCACTCAGGATTTGATGATTATTTTTAACGTGCCAAGGTGCACTCCAGTCAGGATTTCCTCTCTTAGGAATCTGACCACTAAAATTTAAAGAGTTCTAGTCCTCTTACAACCAACCTCACTAACTTCTTCTCACGATATGATCTAGAGTGGTTCGGAATTCTGGGTTCTAAATATTTGAGATAGCCTTTACAATACAATAAAAAAATGGTCAGGCTATCTCTCTAAGCTTGGGATTTTACAATGAAGAACGAATACAGAATTGACTCAAACTTAGCTAGCATTAGGGAAATTCAAAACTTGCAGAGTGCTTTAAGATGCTTGAATGCTTTTAGCGCTGGAGAGTCTTGGTTAATTTCGACTTGAAAAATTCTCGTAACCTTGTTTGGGTGCAAGGCTTTCTGTATTTATAATCAAGCTTTGAAAAACTATCCATTGGAGTGATAGCTTCTAAGAGTGTTATTTTTAGGAGTGACAAACGGGCATAAGTTGTACTATCCCTTTATCCCATGCTTTTTGGTGATAAAATGTTCTATGCCCGTCATTTACTTTTTTAGACTGCATCAAGTGTCAGTGTCAGATCCGTACATGGGTGTCATCATTTTATTGGTTCCAATCCTCAGGCTTTGATAAAACTCAGATTGAGCTCCAGCTCGAGACTTTGTCTCATCTTGAAAAACACTGTAGGAATCCTCTTTGTCGGATGTCTACTTTAATAACTAACACCTTTTCAGTGTTTACTTGTCTCCTACTACAAGTAACTCAAAGCTCACGTAGCCTGATAAGTAGGATCTAGTGAGTCTTAGCAGACCTCAGGGTCTTCACTCTTCATCCTGATCCTGATGCTAGTCGGCTTAGAAAGGCTAGGCTTTCAAGTCAGTAATGAAACGTCTTCTGAGTCTTCAGGCTTCAGTCAGTGCTTCCTCATTTAGTTCCCCCTCAGCTAATTCCCTGTAAACAAAGACTAAATCTTAATTGACAAAGACCAGTAAACAAAAGACTCAGGTAAATCATCGGGGGTTTTAAGGTCCAATCAAAATAAGCATTGTCCCAACAATAAGATTTTTTTTTTTAATGAATGCACATATGTTAAGACAATAATTGATTTCATATTATCTATCTATACATATCAAATATTAGAATGGTTCTGGTGTGCACTCAAGTACATGGTATTTACTTGAATTTTGAAAAAAAAAATATCCCAAGCAGTAATCAGAAATATCCCAAGAAGTAGAGTTCAAAACTCGCCCTTATTGCCCTTATAAACATATTATAAATTCTAAAATCACATAGTACCCTACAAAGTAATCAATAATTCCCTAAGAAATAATATGTAATACCCCAAGTGTAATAAAATACATAGTTCGGTGTGTAACTATATATTTAAAAAAATAAAAAATAAAAATCAAAATAGAACTAAAAATCCTAGTGCATGTAGAGTGCATATAACAATTTGTGCTAATAATAAAATCTTCTACTAAAGTATAATTGTAACCAAAAGTTTATTATTAAAATTATCATGGCATTCTAAAAGTTGCATACTAACTAATATTATTTAATAATATTCACATATGTATTTAAAATAAGTTGCAGATTAACAAATAACTATTAATAATATTCACATATATATATACATATATAAAAGTAAAAGTAAGGAGAGAGAAAAGAGAATGTTTATTTGAGCAAGTGTAGTGTACTTGCTTTGTGGTGAAATTGTGATGATCACTCTCCATAAAGAAAGTGAGTTAATTTTTTTTTAAAATATTATATTTTACTTTATACCAACAATTTTATTTTATATTTAAATTTTATAATATTCAATCCGTGTATTGTATGAGAGAATTACTAGTTAAAATTAGCAATGTGAAAATTAAAATGATATATTTAAATTAATATCATTTGATAGGTGGAAATTTCCTAAAAGATTCAGTTAAACAAATTTAGTTGAGATGAATAGATATAATTCTAATAATAATATATTGGAATAATTATAAAATATGACCACTTATAACAACACATTTGTAAGGAGGAACACCAAAAACCTCTTATTACAAATAAGGTCACTTTATTACAAATAAGGTTATTTTTGTAATCATTTATGGGGCTCATGTGCAGGAAAAAGCAAAAAGTGATGTCATCACTTTTTTCTCTTTAGAACACGTATTTGTGTTTGAATTTGAAATTTTTTCTTTAAATATGGATTAATTTTATTTATTATTAATTGTAATTATAAATACATTTAATATTTTGCAGTTTTTTTAAATACTTGAATTTGAATGTTAGCTTTACATATTTATTTCTTTATATTTTTTAATATTTCAATATTATTAATTTTTTTTTTTATTATTTTCTAAAATATTATTTTTCAAATAAATATTATTAATTTATAAACATTAATTGGTCAAAATACATTTTTTTGTTTTTTTATAGTGTTAAATTTTCAATTCATTAAATACATTCACATATGCATATGCATAAATTCAGAATGCATTTTTTTATATCTGCATATAAATAATTTTTCTATATATATATATATATTCAAATTTTAAATTTTGAATATCAATATTGTAATTCTACATACCACACATAAAAAATGCATACAAATACAAAAAATCTGCATATATTAAAAAAAAATCCAAAATTACATTGGAGTAACCTAAAAATTACATTAATATCTGAAATACCTACAAAATTGAATTAACCACAGCCAAAAAATAAAAAATTTGAAAAGAAGTTTCTAGGCATCCAAAATTCCAAAAAAAATTGCCCAACTTCAATCTGCATAGCTTCAAACTCATTTCCAAAACGGCACACCAAAAAATTCTAAATTACAAAAAATTAGAAATAAATCGAAGCCTGGGGGGACGATCTTGTTCACAAAATAGTGACTGATAATCTCCTCAGCACTAAGATTAAATATGACAGAAAAGGATATCGTCGCTCGAGATTTGTAACAGCGCTTGCCTCTTCAACTCTAACTTGGAAGCCGTAGCCAGATCTGCCAAAAAATAAATAAAAAAACATAAAAAAAAACAGGTAGAAATTGTTAAAACCCCAATTTTCATGTAAAAACACAAAAAAATCAGATGAAAAAAATAAGAGAGATTTAATTAATCGCATGTAGTAACCTCAATCTGTAAGAGAGAGGTAAGATCTGAACCTTAATCTGCCAGAGTGAGAAGTGAGAGAGAGAGGGGCGGGGGGGAGGGGGGGGGAGAAAAAATACTCATCTGACACATATTTCTTCTGCAGCGAAGGGAATGCTTCATCATCGTGGAGGGGGTGTCGATTCAGTCGAAGCCGGGGCATGGGGGTTGAGGCGGCTATTGGTCACTTATAAGTGGTGAAAGTCTAAAGGGGTGGGGGTGAATAAACCTTCAAATAAAATTTTAATCTTTTTCCTAAAAAAAGGATACTAGCACCTTCCAAGTACCTTCTATAAGTTTAAAACAATCAGTCTATAAGAGTTATGTACCACAAAGGTTAGAATTGTAGACTATAGAAGTTTACAGATGCAAAGTTACAAAAACTTTCAGATTAAAAACTAAAAACTTGTAGAAAATATCAGAGGGATTTTCACACTTGAGAGTGTATTGAAAAACCTCTAATGTGCAGAGGAAATAAAGTGTGCGTATATAAAAAACAATATAAACGATGAAATAGCTTAGTGACTCAGGAGTCTACAGCTGTAGATTTAAGTTCTTTATTAAACACAAAGTTTTATACCATTTTAAAAGCAATGATGAATGTTGCTAAATATAAATATGCAATATACAAAGCAGTAAATAAATAAATGCAATGTAAATAGAACAGAAGGTTTATAGTGGTTTAGAGTCTATGAATAAGACCTCCTATATCCACTGTTACACCACTTAGGTGCCAAATTCACTAAGCCAAGATCACAAAGATCAATACAAGTAATTCCCCCTCAGAACTGGATCTCACAAAGATTTCTAATTTAAGTAAAAGAGAACACTTAACCTATTCACTCAGGATACAAACTCACTCAGAGTTTTAAATTAAAAACCTCTCAAAGAGATACCTACACAAAGTAGGAAAAAAATAAAAAGGTGTAAGGGAAAAACAACATAAAAGTGATTCTTTCTAAGAAATCATGATAACCAACTATCATATGAATCACAAAGAAAGATAAAAACGGATAAGCTCTCTTTGAATTTTGATGGTTGTAGACTTGCTCAAATTGAATGCTTGCTTGCTGAGGTTGTTGTTGTTGCTTCCTCTGAAATCTTCTTCTATTTATAATGGAAGAGGTGTGTTTTACCCATTAGAAATTCAAATTTGAATTCTGGATAAGACTCATCTTTCTCTCTATAATTCCCACATGTGTGAGGTGGTCCTCCTCCTCCACACAAAATAGTACTGATTGCACTATTTGTCTTTATCTTCAGAATCTTGTTCATCTTTGAATTTAATCTTTAATAATCTTCCAGAGTTTAAGATAAGACCTTCCTTAGGTACTCTTTAGTGAGTGTAACTAATCTGAGTTATAAGGGTCTTGACTATCCTCTTGAAATACTAATCTTGTACTTCATTCTTCAAATGGTCTTCTTACCTGTAGGCTTCCTTGAACTTTGCAGCATCGACTCCTGCAAACTCAAATCCAGTTGTTGGAACAACTTAACAGCTGCAAGGTCTTGTCCAGCTGTAAGTTCATCCACTCAGCAGCTGTAGACTTTCTTTTTAAACTGTAAATTCCTTAGTTTTCTAAATTCACATACAAAGTTTGTAACCATACAATAAAAAAATATATTTTGCACACATCAAAATCTAATCAAAACAAGGTATTAACAATTTCCCCCTATTTTGATGTTGGAAAAATACTTATGCAATACCAAAAATTAAATATGCAGTAGCAATGAGATATTGCTAACAAAATATTTATGATATGCAAACAAATAAGTAAGCAAAATAAATAAATAAAGCAAAATAACTAGAACAAAGCTGCATTAAATAAAAGAGTTCAAATACAGCTTACAAACTTTAGATAGATTAAAAACTTAAGAGTTATAGTGTCTAATCTAATCTAGTTTCTTCATCTTCTCCTGTGTTTGGGGTCTGCTTCATCATCGTCATCGTCATCGTCGTCTTCGTCATCATCATCATCATTGTTGGTCCCGAAATGAGTATAAATCAGTGTATGGGGGGGAATACACTGACGTTAGATTTTCCCGAAATCTCAGGAAAATGCTCTTTCAGACTTAGTCAGGAAGCTCCTGATGTATTCAATTAAACTGATGGTCCTCGGGGGCAGCAGGGACGGATCAGCAATGAATCAGATAGGCTAAGTGAGAGTTGTGCTCTTAGAAGCTCAGTAGAGATAACAATCCTACTGACTGCTCGGAAGCTAGTCAGTTGAGCTACTATCTCAGTAAGCTCAGTTTAGTGCGGAATGTGAGCCCTTAAGTTTTTACTCGTTCTAGTTCTGAAAACTTATCAGTTTGCTTAGTGAAAACGTGGTTAAGGCTGGTGCACAGTTTGAAGATCAGGATGACAAGGTCAGTCCTGATGATTTTCCAAAACAATGCAAATATGCTTCAGTTTAATATGTATGACAATTATGATCCTGAGCAAATAGTAAATCAGCACACATAAGTCTTTTTAACGTGGTTCGGAGATAACCAACTCCTACGTCCATGACCTGATTGAACAGGAAGCTATCCACAAAACCCTGAGGATAGGTACTTGATTTTTACGTGCCAAGGGACACGAGTAGCCACCTTCCTCTCTTAGGAACTGGTCCCTGGGCGTTTTACAAGTTCCAGTCCTTCCTACCAACCAACTCACAAACTGAGGGGTTTGGTATTCACGTTTTCTAACTATTGTGTATTGATCCCTCCAACAAATCAGTTCTAAGGATGGGATCAATACTCTAACAAAATATACAGAGGAGATTCCTACTACAACACTAGGGAAATTTAAGTTTCAGAGTGTTGTTCAAAGTATGCTTTGAGTGCTTGGAATCTTGAGAGTTTCTCTTGGAAATTTCCCGTTGGCCTTGAATGGGAGCAATGCCTTCTGTATTTATAGGAGGGTTTGAAATAGATCCATTGGAGGAGATCCATTTCAAACCCTTCTATTTTAGGTAGGTGCAGGTACTGGTTGTCCTTGTCTGACAATGACCATACCTAGTATGGCAAAGTTTCTGATCCGCCACCTGCACCTCTGAGAAGCATTAAATGTGCTCAGTCTCCGTACATACGTGTCGCCTTCTTACTGGTCATTTTGTCAATGGCTAGTTTGTCGGTTTTGACTTTACTGAACCTAGTACATTTATGAGTCTGAGTCTTTCGTTCTTTACTCAGCATAAATGTTTGTCTTATGTTGGAGATTCTGACATTCTTTCTGCTTCATCAGACTTCCATTCGCACGTGTAACCTTTTAGGTCTCAGGACTTACAAGTATCAGGTCAACTAATACTAGGCCCAAGTCAGGACTTATGAACATCTGAGGGACATCCAGCCTGATCAAGATTACATTGTTCCTTTACTGATAGAGACTTCCCTGAGCATGCTTAGTCTACTCAGTTCTGTCAGGATCGGTGGTCTTCTTCAGGATGACTTCTAGGCATCTTCAGGACTCTTTCTAGGTTTTTCAGGTTGCAGCTTCAGGTTGATCAGCTTCAGGACGATCATGCCTTCAGGGTTAGAGATGCATCAGACTTCAGACTTTCAGGGACGTCACCATCAGTCTTCAAACATCAACACGTTCCCCCTGAACTGAATACCTGTGAATAGAAAAATCTATTCTAACCTATATATCCTGAGCCTATCATCCTGATTAACTATACTTAGGTAAATTCATCAAGGGGTTTTGGGATCTAATCAAAACACTCAGATTGTCCCAACAATTTCCCCCTTTTTGATGATGCCAAAACCCTTAGGAAAATCCTACCACCTAAACAAGTTACTGATATAATCAGTATTCAGTTCAGGAACCTATATCAGGTCCTTAGTTCTATAAGATGGAAACAAGAAAGGGTTAGTACAGTTCTTGATAAAGAGCAGAAAAGTAAATTAGGAGTCAACGAGATATTGTCTCAGGAATATAAAAAGTTTCATTGATATAAAATATAAGTACACGATTTCCTGAAACTATTACAAAAAGTTCCTGAAAAACTACTCTTCAGTCTTCATCATCCCACCTAGCCAAGGAAATCCCATATTTCTTCAGGACTCTGAGCTTGACTTCATGGAACTTCTTCTGATCACTGAGAGCTCCTGTTCTTGATGCAATCGTATCAATCTCACTTCTTATCAGATCCATGTTGAGGTGGTTGTTGATGCCGAGGGTTGGAGGAGGATAGGTGATGTGCTCAGGCGCCTTGATCTTAACTCCTGCTCTGTCAGCATGACGAACAATTTCTCCCCAGAGTTCATTGTGATGCAAGACCATCCATTCGACAAAGATAGTGTTTTTGTCCTTACCTTCGGATGTCTTTAGACAGTTCCCGACAACATAGTACTGATCCACGAAGTCCTTCTTGATAGGAATCCACACTTCATTCATATCGGGAGGTACAAAGTTGTCTACGTATTCGTATACGATGGGACTGGCATCCTGAGCATCAACCTTCTTCTTAGATGCAGCAGCTTTCTTCTTCCCAGCTTCAGGGGCAGACTTTTTCTTAGGACCAGTCTTCTCCTTCAGCACAACCATTTCACCCTTCAGCTTTTCAAGCTGAGTAGCCTGACTTTTGACCTGCATTGTAGTCTCCAGTGTCAGCTGCTTTGTCTTCTTCCTTCCCTCGACAATGGGATCACCAGGGAAACATTGCTCCTCACACTCCTCCATCAGGTCTTCCACGGAAACATCAGCTTTCCATTTCTGAACCTTAGATTTTGGATTTTTCAGAGCTTTCCCTTCCCCCCTTTTGGCAGCATCAAAGGGGTCTTTGTCCTCATCGACTTTCTTCTGCATATCCCTGATCAGGATCCCCTGAGACGCTTGCTGATCGGCCAACACCTGAAAATCCTTAGCCAGTTTCGCATTGTCCTCAGCTCTGACCAGACTTTCAGTCAGATGACTATCAAACTCCCTCCGTATTGCAGTCAGTTCGTCCTTCCTCTTGAGGCTTCCAGTGAGCATTGTGTTCAGAGACTTATGCAATGCTTCCTCAGAAGATTTCTGACCCTCCCTCCATCTGGTCAATAATAGGTCATCCGCTTTCTCAGCTTCTTCCCGAGCTACTGTCATGACCTGGACTTCCTGCCCCTTCAGTGCCTCAGCAATCAATGCCTTTATCCAGGCCACTGAGTGACGAGTCTATCATGCTTTGAACTCGGTCAGTATTGACTCCGGTGGATCGTTGTTGTTCAAGGCTCAGGAATCTATCAACTGATTCCTTCCTAGCCTTGTTCAATTCAGCAGTGAGATTCTTGATTTTCTCATGCTGACGATCGAGCTTCGCTAGAATAGTCTTCCCCATCAGTGATACTCCCACTTCAATGGTTCTGGCTTTCTTTTTCTAGGTGGGAACTGATATCGGGACCTCTCCAGTAGCCTCAGCAGTCCCGGTCCCTGGGAGTGCTTCATCGGCCGGTGCACCTCCTCCCGAGGTCGCACCTTCCCCAACTACTGGCACAAGTGCCGTAGAAGGGTTGGGTTGAGGATTATTTACCCTGACCACCCAGATAAAATCTTCCTTGTTGATGACTTGGGCATAAGAACGAAGCCCAAATCTGTCCAGGATTAGCTGCTCTTGATCCCTGAGCACTTCCTCTCCGATGGCCTTTATCAGGGCAGATACTTCGGGTACCGAGGCCTTCCTCATCATTACCAGGACCCTGTGTCTGATCACCTCCTCGCCATAAGACTCCTCCAAATTAGGAAAGTTCTGATTGACAAATCTGATGGCCTGACACCTGGTGTCCATTTCAAATGGAGTTATCGCCGGTGGTGTAGCCTCCTCTTGAGTTACCTCCTGACCTTCCTCCGGATTGTCTGACTCAGATTCAGGATCATTTGACACAGTCCATTTTCTACCCTGATTCCCCTCAACTTCCTCATCCTGGAGCTCCTCATGGGTCTCCATCCCTTCTCCTCCTTGATGCTCTCCACCTCCAGCATCAGAACTTCCTTGCTCCTCCTGAGCAACTTCCTCTTCTCCACCTTCTCCTTCTTCATGCTCCTCCTGAGCACCCACCGAAGGTTCAGCCTGAACCTCTTCACCTAAGACCTCCACAACCTTCATAACGGGGTCCTCCTGAACTGGCTCCTGAGCAGATGCGGCCAATTCCCCCTCAACTCGAGCCACCTCCTCCAGAAGTGCCGACTCAGTGCCCGAAGCTGCTGCAGTATCAGATGATGGAATTTCAGCGGGTGCCATGGAAGAAATTGGCACAGCAACAAGGGTTGCGGTTGAGTCTGACGGCTGATCAGGGTGGTCAGACTCAGTGTCAAAGTCATGAAGCATTGTCTTCCTCTCCTCTATCACAATCCCTTTCACTCGCACCCATTTTGGTCCAGTCTTGGCTGGCTCCTCCTGAGCCTTTGGGGCCATAGCCTTACCCTTCCCTCCTTTGCTTCTGGAGACCTTCTTGATATCAGTATCAAGCATACTCTTCTTGGTCTCAGCAGCATTCCTGTAGAGGATATTCCTATCCTTGAAGTCCTCACAAGCTTCTCTATTCACATCTCCGAGAAGGTCCTGGAGCATTACTAACTGTCTGCATCCGAAATGGGGATTCCTATCCAGCACTATCCTATCACCATCCAGCCTGACTTTCTTGGATTCCAGAACCAGCTTTTGAAGAAAGAACTCCTCCTAGTCAATCTTCGTGTTGTCCACCACTGCAGCCAAGCCCCTGATCTTGGGCTGACTGATCTGCTCCATGCCTCCCATGAAGCCCATTATGCTCTGGACAACAACCTCGAACAGAATCTTGTATTCAGGCTTTAGCAGCTTCTTGTTCATTGTGCTGAAGATTTCCTGGGGGGTGATCAGGAATTCATTCATACAAGGTTGCTCTTCCCCAACCCTGTATGAAGTCAGATCCGCCAGAGTGGTTTCCTCAGTAGAATGAGGCAGATTGTAGGTTTTTCTGATAAGATCACGGACCATGATCCTTTCAGTATAGTGTTGGACCAGTTTCTTGCCATCCTTCTCAACAGACCTCCTGAGTGGAATCACAGATTCCCACTCATCGTCAGCGTTCATCTTTATTCTGGCATAGAAGGCTATAATCTGGTGAGGGGAAGATTTGACTGGCTTCCTGGAGATGAAATCAACGAGCCCAGCGTTGTTCAGTGCTCCATAAACCTACATAAGTTCCTTGATGGTGGCACGATGAGTAAAGTCAACCAACCACTCATAGGAAACCTTCGACTCCACATCAGAGATGGCTTTGTGGAATCTCTTGGTATCCTCAATAGATTGAGCAGCAGAGGAAGCCATGGATGCAAGAAAAAATGAGAGAGGTAATTTGCAGAAATGTTTGGGTTAGGAAAATATGAGTGCACAAATTATGTAATGAGAACAATGCTTCCTTTTATACCCAATGATTCAGTTTTAATAGACGGTTTTGATGAAAATCTTTTTAAATTCAAAGGATTAGATGAAGGGGTATATCCGGAATAAAACTTTACCAAATTCAGTTTTCAAAGTTAATAATTCAAACTTAATAGAAAACTGTTCTCGCCCATATTTGCATTTAATAGGTGTAAGAGGAATATTTGAAATAAATATGCATTTTGCATTTAATAAAAACTGAATATTAAATGAACGGTTGGGATGAGAGTTTAAAAACCCTGTAATTGATGTGGTGTCAGACACAATCAGAAATGATGCAAGTATGCCATAATTAAAGCAAAGGTTCAATAATACATACCAGTCAGTCAGATATAGGAACCTGACTGATACCTCTGAGTCTGATCAGGGTGACAAGCCCTGATCTCTGTGTCCTGAACCTAGCCCTATTCTGATCCTGAAGATCCAAATCTGATGTCTGTTCCCCCTTATAGCCATCCATCTCTGCAACCTGATCCTGAGTTAGTCATCCCTCCTGACCACTTGTTCAATCCTGAAATGAGGTTCATACTGAACCATCTATTCCTGGGTCAAGAAGTCCTAACTCTACTGACAGCTCAACAAACCTGGTTTTAGGCAAAGCCTTAGTCAGGATGTCAGCTCTCTGCTTGTCAGTAGGGATCCTCTCCATCCTTATATCCTTCTTCCCAACATGATCTCTTATAAAGTGATGCCTGATGTCTACATGCTTACACCTTGTGTGTAAGACTGGGTTTTGGGATATGGCAATGGCACTATTGTTATCACAATAAATTGGGACTTCAGTGGCCTCAACTTGGTAGTCTCTCAGTTGTTGCTTCAACCAAAGGATCTGGGAGCAACAACTGCCTGCCGCCATATATTTAGCCTCAGTAGTAGACGTTGCAACACTGGTTTGCTTCTTAGAAAACAAAGAGATCAGTTTACTCCCAAGAAATTGACATGTGCCTGTAGTTGATTTTCTATCAAGTCTACAGCCTCCATAATTAGCATCTGAATAGCCAGTCAGTTCTAGGTTGTCATCAGAGGGATACCAAAGTCCTAAATTGACTGTACCTTTCAGGTATTTCAATATCTTTTTGGCACTCTCTAGGTGACTCTTCTTCGGATCAGACTGATTCCTTGCACAAACTCCAACTGCATAAGTGATGTCAGGACGACTTGCAGTCAAGTACAGTAAGGATACAATCAGTGCCCTATATTCAGTCTGATTCACTGATGTCCACTCCTTGTCAGGATCCAGCTTCTCATTTGTGTTCATGGGAATACGTGAGACTTTTCTTGTCTGAACTCCAAACTTCTGAATCAAGTCCCTTGCATACTTGGACTGATTTATGAAGATTCCGGAGTCATTTTGCCTGACCTGAAGACCTAGAAAGAATTCATCTCTCCCATCATTGACATCTCAAACATCCCAGTCATCAGCTTTGAGAATTTCTCACAAAGCTTCAGGTTGGGTGATTCAAATATTATGTCATCCTCATAAATCTGAACCAAGAGAATGTCATCCCCTTCAGATATCCGGAAGAGGGTCCTGTCCACCGTCCCTTTCACGAACCCATGGTCTATCAGGAATTGGGAAAGTGTATCATACCAAGCTCTCGGAGCTTGCTTCAGGACATAAACCTTGTCACCAACTTCGAACCCTGGAGGTTGTTCCACATAAACCTCCTCATTCAGTACACCATTCAGAAAAGCACTCTTCACGTCCATCTGATACACTTTGAACTTCTTAAATGTTGCATATGCCAAAAATAGCCTGAATGCTTCTAATCTTGCAACTGGGGCAAATGTTTCATCATAGTCGATCCATTCGGCCTGAGAGTAACCCTTAGCTACTAGTCTGGCCTTGTTCCTGACAACAACATTCTTCTCATCCCTCTTGTTCTGGAAGACCCACTTGGTGCCAATAACATGTTGACGCCTAGGTCTCTCAACTAATTACCAAACCTGATTCCACTCAAATTTATTGAGCTCATCCTGCATGGCTAGGATCTAGTTGGGGTCAGCAAGAGCTTCTCCTATGTTCTTAGGTTCCTGATCACTCAGGAAGGAGCAAAATATAGCACTCTCGCCATGGAACAACCTTGTCCTGACCCCCTCATTGATATAACCAATGATATCAGCCAATGAGTGATCATCTAGCCATCGTCTCCTGCTGACGGTTGCACTGGGAACTGCTGACGTTCCCTCACCTGATCCTGAAATGTTAGTCTCAACAATAACAGGTAAAGAAGCGAAACGAGCAAGAACAGGGGACACTGAGTCATTTCCTGAGGGTTGGCCAATATCAGGGACATTGGTTCCCCCTACAGTGTTGGACTCAGTAACTGTCTCTGGTGCAGAAGCATCATCACCGACAGTACGTACCTCAGGTTGAGTCTGAGACTTAACATTCTCCGAGGCTGGGGCTTGCTGAGGGTTGGCCTGAGGTCCATCCTGATCATCATCATCATCATCCCATCATATGGGAGCATTCACCAATTTAATCTTGAACTCAGGTTCTTCAGGCTCAGTCATGTTACCCTCTTGGTAACCCCCTCAGTGTCAGGACTCGGAACCTGTTTTCTACGCACTGATGTAGTCTCATCAAACACAACATGAGGTGTTTCCTCCACACAAAGGGTCCGACAGTTATACACCCTAAAGGCTTTGCTGACTGAGGAGTATCCTGACAAAACTCCCTCATCAGACTTGCTATCAAAGGCTTTCAACTGGTCTTTCCCATTGTTCAGGATGAAACACTTACACCAAAAAATATGGAAATAGGAGATGCGAGGCTTCCTTTTATTCCATGTTTCATAAGGTGTCTGAGCATGTTATTTGTTCAGCATAGATCGGTTCTGAGTGTAGCAAGCAGTGTTGATTGCTTCAGCCCAGTACTTCTTGGGCAGTCCAGACTCAGCCAACATGGTCCTGGCAGCTTCCTTCAGGGTTCGGTTCCTTCTCTCAGCTACCCCATTCTGCTGAGGGGTCCTGGCTGCATAAGTCTCATGAGCAATACCAAGGTCAGTACAAAAATCAGTTATAATTGAGTTAATAAACTCAGTTCCCCGATCTGATCTGATCCTGACGATGCTCTGACCCTGTTCAGTACTCAATGTCTTGAGTAAATCCGGAAGCTTGACCTGAGTCTCTTTCTTGTTCAGTAAGAAAATAACCCATGTGTACCTGGAATAATCATCAACAACAACAAGGGTATATTTCCTACCATTCATGCTGACAGGAGTAATCAGACCAAAGAGATCCATGTGCAGGAGCTGAAGCACTCTGTCAGTTGAGAAGGCATCTTTCTCCTTGAATGAAGCTTTGGTTTGCTTGCCTTTCTGACATGCTCCACACACGTGGTCTTTGCTAAAAACTTCATTAGGTAGACCTTCTACAAGAGAAAGTCGAAAATTTTTGTTAATAATCTTGAAGTTTAAGTGACTCAGGCGTTTATGCCAAAGCCAACTGAGCTTAGATGAGCTCTTAGAGACCAAACAAGTTTCAGGAGAGCTGCTCTTAAAGTCAGCAAAATAAACATTGCCTCTCCTGACACCTGTTATCAGAACCTGCAGTGCAGATTTATCTTTCACAAGGCATATGTTAGATGAAAACTCTACACTATAACCACGGTCACAAAACTGACTGACCGAAAGCAGGTTATGCCTACGACCCTCAACATAGGATACATTAAGCACTCTCACTGAGCCAACAACAAGTGTACCGAATCCTCTGGTGAAACCCTTAGAGTTATCACCAATGGTTACTTGCGGGTCATTGATTACAGTTTAAGTATGCATGTATTTTACCTATTTTGTGTATTATTTTGTGTACTATAATGTATTGTTTAGCGTATTTATATATAATTTCACACTTTCTAATTAGTTATAAGTATTTATGTTTTCTATATAAATAAGAGACATATGTATAATTCAACATGGCAATTATGTCTATTGTATATTGTGAGGTCTTAAGTGGAGTTATACTTATCCAAATTTTATGATATTGAACACCTAAGACAATGTACTAAATACTTAAGACATGTTACTGATCCAATTTTACAAGTTTGGATTGTATTTGTACTCAAAAGTGAAGACTCCATTTCTGTCCAATATTTGGACTCAAAACACATTTTTGTATTTACACAATATCTGGGGCCTCACTAATCCAATTGAACCAATTCAAGTTGTATTTGATCACTAATTCGTTGATCTACAACTTGTCTTCAGGGCTCAAGTGTCAAAAGTTCCGGCTTCAATGGTCAAAATGACAATCAATGCAAGGGCTTCAGAATTCCGCCATCTCAGTACACATGTTGGGAAACAATTCACCATAATTCACACAAAAGTCCAATTTACACAAGTCCAAAGCCATTGGTTAGCCAAGAAATTCATCAAGACTCAGTAAAAATATTAAAGGCGTTGATTTTGTGCAAGCTGAGATATCTGCTTTTCAAGAGACTACAATAAATTCACGGAGAAAAACAATCCAGTGTTACCAACTCCACTATTCTGGTCATACCTCACAATCTAGAGATCCAATTTTTGAGATCTTAGACTCCTTGGAAAGCTAATCCCACGGCCTACAACTTTCGTTCAGAAGTCAAGACAAAATTCGGACGGGAAGGGCAATTTAATTACAAATGTTTACAGGCCACGTGAATTGGTTGCTAAAGTATCCATGATTCATTATTTGGAGTCCTATATAAAGAGCCCTTTAGCAACCCTTGAAGGCATCTCATTTTCCTTGTAATCCTTCTATCTTAGTCTAGTATCTCTCTTAGAAATATGAGTTCTTATTGTATTAGTATGAGTAGCTAAATATTTTACTAGAGTTAGGGATGAAGCTTTAGTAAAGTATTAGTAATGTTCTTTGTTATTCAATAAAGATTTTCAAAGTTTCAATCCTTTAGTCATTTGAAGAGTTTTTAAGAGAGGTTTTGATGTGTCATTACTTTGATTTGTTGTAGACTTATTGGCACAACAAATGCTTAGTTTTACACATCAACTATTGATTTTATAAACTTGTTCGAAGGTCTAAAGGTACTTTTCAAAAGTATTATATTTGCTCAAAGTTATATCTTCCGATTGAAATCACTTGATTGTTAGATTTCGATTGAGTTATCAAAGATAACCAAGATCATAACTCTAGTATTTTTATCTAAAGTGGAATCCCGAAGCTCTAGTATTTTGTTACTTTATTGAAACCTCTCAACTAGATAATTTTTTTTTTCCAAATCTCCATGTGGTTCGACACTCGGTCTCTTGAGAAATTTTATTACTTGAAATCAACTTACATTTGGGTACGTAACTCTCAAGGAGCTATCAAGTTTTTGGCGCCGCTGCCGGGGAGGTTTTTCAGAGAACAAATCCATCGGTTGTGAGGTTTATCCTCACAAGTTTGTGAGTTCTTCCCTCTATCTCTCTACTGTATTATATTTATTTGTATGCATAATTGGACTCGTGATATTATAAGTGGTCGTTTAATAAGAGGTTATAACATTAATTTTAGAAATATTGCATCAAGTATGGCCGACAATGAAAGTGTTGATGGAGATAATGTTCAAAACCAAAATGACTTTGAAAGACGCAATAATGAAAATTTGCATGTGCGTTCTATGCGTGAATTTATTGAACCGCAACGAAATTCGGTTCCATCTGCTTGGTGTACCCTCAAGATGCTGATAATTTTAGGTTTAAACATGGCATGATTAAATTGCTCCCTAATTATCATGGTTTTGACTCTAAAAATCCTTACTTGCATTTAAAAGAATTTGAAGAAATTTGTGCAACATTTAATGAACCAATGTGTACTCAAGAAGCTATTAAGCTAAAGTTATTTCCTTTTTCTCTTAAAGATAAAGCAAAAACTTGGCTTAATTCTCTTAAACCAAACTCAATTACATCTTCGCAACAAATTCAAACTGAATTTTTAAAATAATTCTTCCCGATTAATAAGACGAATGCTTTAAAAAAAGAAATCAAGAATTTTTTCCAAAAGAGTGATGAGCAATATTTTAAATGTTGGGAACGTTTTAAGGATTTATTAAATGCTTGCCCTCACCATGGTTTTGAAACTTGGAGAACCGTAAGTTTCTTCTATGAAGGTTTAAACGCTGAAACAAAACAATTTGTGGAAATGATGTGTAATGGTGAATTTTTGGATAAAAATCCTGATGATGCACTTGAGTATTTAGACCATCTAGTTGAAAAAACTCAATCTTGGGATAATGAAAAGACTTCTGAAGGTTCAATTAGATCTAAGCTTGAAAATTCTAAAGGAAAATATAATTTAAGTCAAGAAGACGATCTAAATGCTAGAATTGAAAGTTTAACTAAACAAGTTGAAAGTTTGAAACTAAAGAAACCCAAGGAAGTAAAATTTGTGCAAAATAATGACATATGTGAAATTTGTTCCATTAATATACATGTAACTAATGAATGCCCACAAATTCCTATTTTCAAAGAGATGTGTCATGAACAAGTAAATGCATTATCTAATTTTCAAAATTCATATCCATCAGCTTTTTCTGAAACATACAACCCAAATTGGAAAAATCATCCAAACTTTAAGTGGAAAAACTTTAAGTGTGTCATTCGGCTTTAAAATATCTACTAGCAAAGAAAGATGCAAAGCCAAGATTAATTAGGTGGATACTTTTAGTTCAAGAATTTGATATAATAATCAAAGATAAAAAGGGGGTGGAAAATGTAGTGGCCGATCACTTATCCAGACTTACATGTGATGAATCTTTCGAGGTAAGCCCCATAAATGACTCTTTTCCCGATGAGCAATTATTCACCGTGTCTAAAGGTCCATGGTTTGCGGATCTTTCTAACTTTCTTGCGACAGGTCAAATTCCAATTCATTGGAATGCTCAAGATAAAAAGAAATTTTTAGGGAAGTAAGAAATTTCTTTTGGGATGACCCATATCTTTTTAAATATTGTCCTGATCAAATATTAAGAAGATGTGTACCAGATAATGAGATTCAAAGCATAATAAATTTTTCTCACTCTGAAGCTTGTGGGGGGCAATTTTCAACAAGAAAAACAGCTGCAAAAATTTTGCAGTGTGGATTTTATTGGCCAACACTTTTCAAGGACAAATATGAATTTTGTAAATCTTGTGATCGATGTCAGAGATTAGGGGGCATAAGTCATAGAAATATGATGCCATTAAATCCTATCCTAACTGTTGAAGTATTTGATTGTTGGGGAATTGATTTTATGGGTCCTTTTAATCCACCATCTTTTGGTTATCAATATATTTTGGTTGAAGTTGACTACGTTTCAAAATGGATTGAGGCAATCCCTTGCAAAAATAATGATCATAAAATTGTTTTAAAATTTTTAAAGGAAAATATTTTTTCAAGATTTGGAATGCCTCGTGCAATTATTAGTGATGGCGGTTCACACTTTTGTAACAAACCTTTTGAGAATTTAATGAAAAAATATGGAATCCATCATAAAGTGTCTACCCCATACCACCCAAACACTAGTGGGCAAGCTGAACTCGCTAATAGGGAAATAAAACACATCTTGGAGAAGACAGTCAACTCAAATCGAAAAGATTGGTCAATCAGGTTAGTAGATGCACTATGGGCTTATCGAACAACATTCAAAACAATACTTGGTATGTCTCCTTACGACTTGTCTATGGTAAACCATGTCATTTAATTTCAATCTAGAAAAAGCTAGTACTTTAAGAAAATTTCAACTAAATGAATTGGAGGAAATCAGAAATGATGCATATGACAATTCTAGAATTTACAAAGAAAAAATGAAAGTGTTTCATGACAAGCACATTGTCAGGAAAACTTTTGAAATAGGGCAAAAAGTTCTCCTATATAATTCTAGATTACATCTGTTTCCTGGAAAATTGCGCTCAAAATGGTCAGGACCCTTTATTATAAGAACTGTATTTTCAAATGGAGCGGTTGAAATTGAAAATCCAAAAATAGGTGATGTGTTTAAAGTGAATGGACAACGTCTAAAAGCATATCTTGGAAATTTTAGTAAGGAGATTGAGTCAGTATCTCTTACTGACCCGACTAGTAATATTATGTGAATTTTATTTTTCCGGTATAAATGGCGGATTCGGTACTCCGTGACTTCCAAGTCGGTATTTCAGTTAC
>JAPKLY010001634.1:6631-38919 GCA_026898435.1 Prunella vulgaris
TCTGATCCTGACACTCATCCTGAGTGTTCAGATCAGTGAAGGCACTTGTCCTGAAGACTCAGTAACCTGAAGGCATAGTCATGAGATTATCATCCTGAGTTAGGCATCTCCTGAGTAAGGTCAGGCATCCTGATAGGCATATTCTGAGCTGAAAATTACAAATCTCCTGAGTCACTCAAGCTGAAGATTTCGAGCTGACATCAAGGCTGTTATTTAGACAGCTGGCGAAGCAATCCTATTGGATGCCGGAACTATTACTTATAGCAGTTGTAACCATACAAGCTCCTTGATTGGCTACGGGTTAGAGGGCAGTTAGGATCTGGGCATCCATAAATACGTATTCATTCCAGAGAATTGAGTAGAGAGAATAATATACACATTCTAGAAAGAGGAAGCTTTGTAATCTGTAAGCTTTATTCCATTTATTAATGAAGTGAGGAAACCCCATCCGTGGACGTAGATCATTTTGATCGAACCACGTAAAATTCTTTATTTTTGATTTCTTAATTTCTACATTTTTGTTCATCGGTCGGTTCGATTAATTCACAACAGGCATCATCATCTGCATTGAGCTTTTGGACGATGTTGGCAAGGGTCAGGCCTTGAGAATCAGCTTGGTCAGAAAACAACTTTAGTTGCTTGCGGAATTCAGCAATCTGATTACCTCGGACAATGTTCTGAGACTGGAGTTGTTGTACGCATGTACCAACAGAAATCATCTTCTGATTCCATTCCTCATCTTCCTTTCTCAGCTCGGAACCCAGAGTATTGGTAGCCGTTTTTTACTCAATTGAAGCTTCCTCCTTGGCCACCTCCCTGACCTTTTCTTCGAACTAAGCCAACTTGACATCGACCAGCCTATTGGCCATCTCCTCAGACTGAGCCATTTTGGCATCTATCAGCTTGGTGAATTTGTCCACTTTCTCCTTCAGAGCTTCCGCAGCAACACTCCGACATGTAGCAAGGGCTTCCTCAGCATATTTTGCAATAGTGACAATTTCTACACCATGTGTTGTGTCGAGCGCCTGAAGACCATCGTGCAAATCCATGTCGATCTTCTGGCAGCAGAGATTGATCAGGTCAGCATAGATTTGGAACCTTCGCAGGCTTCTATCGTTACTGTCACTTTCCTATAGATGTTCGCATGAATGTATTCTGCTGAGTTCATCCATAGGATCTTTGCCTTTTCCTTCTTCTGGGCTTTGATAACTGCCACAAGACCAACTGCCCCAGTTGGTGTATCATCAGCTAGTGCAATCTGCTCCTGATCTGCATTATGCTGAACCTCCTCAGCAGCCACATCAACCTCCTTACCCTTCTCCACATCCGCTTCCGAAAATATCACCAGTTCCTTCCCAGCCTCCTCCGGAATACCAGCAACTTCTGGCTCAGCAGGCTTGTCCTTTGGATATGTCTTGCGCACCGTCCTGACAAATTCCTCCACCTTCAGAAGTTGCGAGAAGTCACAAATTCCGAAGGCATCGAAAAATGCCATCTCCTCAGCCTTCAAAGCCTCCCAACCCTTGTTCTCCGCATGGACTGTCAGCTCAGAAAAAGTGGCTTTCTAGATTTGAGCGTAAGTGCGGAGTTGTACTATCTCCTCCTTTTGTGCATCAGTCAAGGTGGGGAAGTGCTTCTCCACCAAGCGAATAGCTTGACTCCAGGCAAGGACTTCAAAGCCCGTCAGGCTACTCATGTCCGGGGCAGGGAAACGCTACGAAGCATCATCCTTTACTTCTTCTATCTTCTCCTCCTCCTGAGCGGGTTCAGCCGGAGCTTCCCCTTGGGAATCATCATCCTTGGTCTGCTCCTGAGCCAACTCTTCATCAACTACCAACTCCAGAACGGCCTCCACCACCATCAAGATCTGAGTATCAGCAACATCTTGCTCATACAGATACTCAGGTTGAGCAGCTGCCAGCATAGGCTCCTGAACGTCAAAATCCTTCCCCTCCTCCTGAGCAGCAGCTTGATCCACTTCTTGAATAATTTCATCGCGGTGCTCTTCCGACGCAGGCTCAAGCTCCCTTTACTGATCATCATCCTGATCAGCTTCGATAATTTCTTCCACAAACTCCTCAACCTCCTCATCAGTCGGCTCATCCACCAGCATAGTTTGTTTCTGGGCTGGTTTCTGGACCGAGTCTTGGGGGCCTTCTTCTTCTTGGAGGGTTCTGAGGAATCAGAGTGAGCAATAGGCTTGATCTTCTTCTTGGGAACAGGAGGGTCAAGGCGCTTCTCAACATCTGCCTTGGTCTTGAAGAAAGTGATCCTGGACGCTAGATCGATGAACTACTCCTGATCTAGATCCCCAAAGTCAAGAGTTTACAGCATCAGGGACAACCTTGTCCCAAAGTGAAGAGACTTCTTGAAGATGACTTGTCTATCCTTGCTGACTGAGATTTTCTTCCTCTCCTCAACAATCTGCTGAATGAAGTACTCTTCCTAGTCCACCAGTTAGTATTCCCTCACGGCCATCATTATTCTGGTCTTGGGCTTGGAGATCTGCTCCATACCACCAACAGTGCCCATGATGCTCTGAACAACAATGTCAAAGAGCAACTTGTACGTGGGCTTTAGCAAGCTCTTGTTCATCTTAGATTTTTACGGAGCAGGTGTGATCAGAACCTTGTCCAGGAACTGCTGCTCATGTCCAAGTCAAAACTCAGAGGGGAGTGGCAGTTTGCGAGCCTTGGTAGAGCACGGAAGATTGTAGATGTCCTTAATTAACTTCCTGAGGCTGACCCTCACCTACTTCCGTTCCACAACCTTCTTCGCATCAACCACCTTCGATCGACTCAACGGAACGGTTGATTCCAACTCAACACCATTCTCTGCGTTATGTTTCAGTAATGAAGAATCCTCATTGGGTTGAACAATGAAGAAAGAACTTGATGCTCTTCGCTCGAATGGCACCTGAGATTTGGTCCCTCGACTCCCCGATGATAATGTTGTTGCTTCATTAGGGTCATAATTGCATCTTTTAGCATCCATTTCTACATGGTTTTGATGAGATTATATTCATATTTGATCCTAATTTGCTATACATTGTTCTATTAACCCTTTGTTGGCAAGAAAGTGTGCTTTGTAGGTTAAAACGAGCAAAAATGAGGAATTCCTGACTATTGGAAAGGAGAAGATGGAATCCGAGCCAATGGACATGTTTCTTATACTCAATTGAAGACCCTAGGAAGCTTAGACTAGTAGTGGGATCGAATATGAAAAAGTCAAAAATCGGACGCGGCACTTGAACTACGATCGAGCGCTAAGGACATCCGAGCGCCTGCCTTCTAGCGATCGAGCGGATTTTACCTGGATAGCTGAATCGCCGTCGCTCGACCGCCTAGCCACCGCCGCTCAACCACGGCCCGTGAAGATCGTCCGAGCGTCCGCCTGAAGCCGACCGAGCGCCGGGTCCGAGTTTTGGTATTTTAAGGGCAAATCCATCCTTTCACGCGTTTAATGATGGATATAATGGTCCAAGCCTAAGGGGTACTATATATACTTCATATTTTAGACTTCTTAGATCATTCTACACATCATCATACACGTTCTAGATTCTTAGAAGTTAGGAGAAGTTAGGAGAAGTTAGTAGTTGGGTTCATTAGATTTCTTCACACGATTTCTTCGATTACTTTTGATCTACCGTATAGATCGTTAATCTGTTTGTTCCTGCACTCTTGTCACATCAAGAGCTACGTTTTGACCAATTGAATTGTAATTTTCGTTGGCGGATCATTAGATAAATTTTCAAGGTAGTGAGTATCTTTACCAAATCTCTTGTAATAGGTAAGTCATTGTAATTTCTCTTCAATTTCATTATTATGATGATTGTAGGTCATGCATGCTAGGTGTTTGATGAAATTCCTAGGATAATGAGAATTATTCTTAGTGAATAAGCACTACAATTGGAGCTTAAATGTGTAATTAGGATGGTAAATACGAGTCGATCCCACGAGGAAGGGTTAGTGTAAAAATGTTATGAGATGGTTTTGTTCTTTCTAGAAAAGATCACTTAATGAAGGTTGTTTTGAACTAAATCTATTTCCAATTACCAACTAAAATGTCACTAGCAATAATTAAAGAGAATAGAAACCAACAAAATGATCAATCAAGTCTAATGCAAACTTAACTCAAAAAAATAACAACTAACAATCAATAGAGAAAATAGGTCCTAAGGCATATGCAATATCTAGAAATCCATCTATGGCTAACAATTCATTCAAGTGGTTATGTTCATTTTCATAGGGTTGATCACTAAAGTAGAATTAATCAATTTTTCAATCCAATTAATTCAAAGAAAATGTAATATAAGCATGTATTTCTACCTAGCAAATACTACACAATGAACAATAGCACAAAAGACCAATTAAATCCCTCCTAAGGATTTATCATTTTCTCAAACTAACAATCAATTAGGTAGCATGCTTAGGTTCCATTAATAAAATAAATCTTTCAATCTTATCTCTCTAACATAGATAAAGACATTATCATGACCAATAATAACATGCTTGCAATTAATATTAAGCATACTAATAAAAATATCCCACAAACACCACTTAAACAAAATATTAAACCATAAACTTCAATCCAAATATTTACATAGCCCTAGAACCAAAAGTGTTCTAGCCAAATATCAACATAGTCTCAACAATTACAAAATTAAAATGCTAACAAAAATAAAACAAGGGAAAAGGAAGCTTAGTTTCTTGTAGATGGTGAGGGATCAAAATCCTAGCTCAAGGCCTCTTTTCATGCTCCAAAATGATGAGGAATAAGAAAATAGGTGAAGAACACATTCTAGTGTATGTGACTATGTGCTGAAAGACTGCAGAAATTTCTTGTGTGTGTTCTAAAATCTGAATTTGGGTATTTATACCCTTTGCAATTTGGGCACAAAAACCAAGACATAAAAAATACCACAATTCTCCCAATTCTTTGGAATCTCTGATCGTGTATTGCTGAAGAAATGGGCTGCAAGAAATGGGCCTCAAGCCCAAGTGTTTTTCTGAAATTTTACACTTGCACGGTTTCACACCTTGAGCACGGGTCATGCTTAAACTCCTCACCCGTGCATAATTCTTCGGAGGATACTGTTCGGATGAAAAATAACAGCACGGGTCGTGCTCTGACCTCTACCCATGCTTGTTCAAAATCAAATTACACAAACACGGTCTGCACCATGAGCACGGGTCGTGCTTAAACTCCTCAACCGTGCATAATTCTTCGAATTATGTTGATTGGTTTGCCAAATGAAGCACGGGTCAAGGCAAAGTTAAGCACGGGTCGATGAATTGAAAGCGTTTTTACCTTGTTTTGAGCAACTCTTCAAGTGGGCAGCAACTTATCCTTCGGAACAGGGGAGAATGGCAAGGCTCTGAAATTCCGGTGAGTTGGGTGTTTCATTCCGGCGACGAGACTCTTCAATTCCGGTGTTGACTTCATCTTCAACGGCGATGGCTGATTAATTCCGACAAGTGCAAACAAGGGACAATGGCAGTCGGTGGCTTGAATTCCTGCAACAAGCTGCTGCGAGTGAAGCCGTAGAGACCTGGGCATCGACATTTCCAGCGAGAAACAGGGCATCGTCTTCTCCGGCGAAACGAACAGCTAGGGACGGCAAGTGCAGGTTCAATTCTGTGCATCTTCCAGCGGCGGCTTCGATGGCGAACTCCGGCGAAGTGGGTTTTACAGCGGGTGCTTCGAATTGGTGGCTAATCTCTCTAATTCCGGCGACGATGCTATGGTGGACGAACGGCTGTGATTGAAGCGTCTGTGCAGTGGTGGCTGGAAGAAGGAGCGACGATAAGTGGCGATGGGCAAAGAATTCCGGCAATTAATTTCGGTGTGGAGGTAATGAGTTGTGGGTAGTTGAAGAAGGCAGAAATTGTGGAAAGGGGGAAGCCACGTATTCCTTTTGCTTTTTTCCTGCAACTCGGTCAAATTAGAATAAAGTTAGAATCATACTTACCAATTTCTTACTCACGTGATTGTTGCAGCAAGCAATTTATTTCTCAATTCAATTGGCAACTGGGCTTTCCTTTTAGATTAGAATTTAATTACATGGGCCTTCATATTTCAAATGGGTCAAGTTAATTACCAACAAATAAATCCATTTTTCTACACAAAATTAATAAAACCCATATTTTTTCATTTTAAGCACAATTAATCAAAATAGAGTAAATAAAACATGAAATCCTATTAAAAATAGACAATAAAAGCACACTAGATTCACACAATTTTCACCCGAATCAAGAGCCAATGAGACAACAAGTGCATCATGGTGATGAGCACTTGGCTCAAAGAGAGGTTCCTTAACCCGAACTACAACCTATACCACATCCATACCAACCTTATCCACCACAAAACCAACCACTACATAACCACTATCCACCCCAATTTCCTAACTATCCTAATTACCCTATCCAGCAACCTTATTACCCACCACCACCTTATAACTACCCATATTACCCATATTCACCACCACCACAAAATTTTAGACCACAAATTGTCCATCCACCTCAAAACCTCAACATTGAACCACTACTTCGAGATTACTTTAAGCCAAGGGTGAATGAATTCTATGATGGTTTTGAAAGGCCACCTATTGATGCGGAGAAGTTTGAGTTAAGCACCAATCTCTTGAAGATGTTGAAAGAGTCACCATTTCAGGGATCAAGTGACAAAGAGGATCCGAATGCTCATCTTAGTAACTTTATGGAAATCTGCGATACTATCAAGTACAAGGGCATGTCGGACAATGAGAAGAAGCTTCGTTTCTTTACCTTTACCTTGAAGGGGCGAGCTAAAATATGGATACAATCCATGAATTCCAAGGCTACGACATGGGAGGAGTTGAGTTCGCAATTCCTAAAGAAGTTCTACCCTCCGTCGAAGATGCTCAAGGCAAGGGAAGATATCAAGAACTTCCGTCAAAATGCGAGAGAGACTATCTCTAGTGCTTGGGAAAGATGTCCACAACAAGGTTTGAGAGAGGAGGATATAATTTTGACATTTACTATAGGTCTTCATGAAGGAGATAAAAATTATTTGAACTCATGTGCCGGAGGGTCGGTTTGGACAAGAACGGTTCGCATAGTGAATGAGATCATTGAAAACATTGCAGCCAATGGCGCTTTTCAAAGGGAAGCGAGTGTTGGAACGGGCGATCGAGTATCTCTACTTGAGTAAAACATGAAGAACATGATGCTCATGGTATATGGAGGACAAAATGAAAACCAAGCCCCTACCCCGATGCAAGTGAATGTAGTTGAAAATGTGTCTTCTCCTACACCTTCTACCCAAGAGGAGGTGAGTTATATGGGGCGACCCCAATACAATAACTCATTTCCTAGCAATCAAAGGCCCTACATTGCTCCGCCATTTCGACAACAAGGAGGTCCTTATCCTAATCAAAGCAATCAGCCCTACAACCCAAATCGGAGGCACGAAAACTTTTCCTATTCAAATCTAAAGAGCAATCCAATTGCCTCCCTGGATTGATCCAGGGTCGAAGCCACCGAACAATGAGGGAAGGGGAAGCACGGATAACACTTTGGCACTTATCTTGAAGAAGATGGAGGACATGAGAGTGGAGAATGAAAGAAGACATGATGAGACCAATAGGAAATTTGATGATTTGTATAAAGCACAAGGGAATCAAATCAAGAGTCTCAAATTTCAAATGGGACAACTTGCTACCTCAATGAGTCTGCATGTCAACAAGGGTAAGTTTCCTTCAAACCACCGAACCTAATCCTAGAGAGCATTGTAATGCTATTGCTACTTGTATTGATTCTAGAGGCGAGGTGGTGAAGATTTGTGCTATAGAGAATTTTCATGATGAGTTGGTGAAGGAGACTATGGGTAGTAAGGGGGTATATGGTATTGTGAAGGGTGATGAGAAAAGAATGGGGGTAGTTTTGGGGATGGAGAAGGAAGATGAGAAGGATAAGGGGGTAGGAAAGATAGGGGGTGTGGTGAGAAAGGTGGAAGAAGGGAAAGTGGATAAGGATGAGAAGGTGGAAATTTCGAAAGGATTGAAAGATAAGCTAGATGATAGATTTAAGAAGCTCTTTGAAGTTTTCAAGAAGATGTATTCAAATATGCCTTTGTCACGCCCCAATTTTCATAAACAGTGGAAGTCTTACTTATAATTAATAATTTAGAAAATATTTTTTAGGACGTGAACTAACATGTTTGGAATAAATTTTTCCTTTCTTTTTAAAACCTTATGGGACTAAAATCAATTAATCTCTCATGATTTAAACAACGAATCCTAAACATAAATTTCATGCCTTCAAATATTAAAATTTAATTAATCATGAAATTTCACATAAATCTAATTCATAGGTCATAAATTAAAACTCACAATTTCACAAACTCCTAGAGATTTCATACTTTCAGCATAATTTCAGCAGTGTGTCATCGACGAAATAAATCATTCTAAAATACTTAAACTACTGGGAAAATTTAATAAAAATTCATGTAGGTTACTGACTACCTCTATTATCCATCTATAATTTTTACCAAATTTTATCTGTAACTGACTTTTAACAAAAATTCGCGAGATTCGGAAATCTCAACAAACTGCCACATATTTTTCCAAAATTCATAACTAATTTGTTATAACTCCAAATCATGCGATTCAAGATGCGTTGGAAAGCTAATTTAAATCTGTAACCGAATATCAAATTTAATTTACGAAAACGTTGAATCACAAAACTGTAAAATCTCTTAAAACTTACTGGAAGACAGAAACACATCAAATCCTACACATGCAAAATACTAAAACTCATATTAATAATCTCATAAAATTTATATTAAAATATATATCTAACATGCATCCTAATTCACCTTCCATGACTCATCAATCAAACCAAATAGACATAATATTCATTGAAAACATATCTTGCAATTAGTATCAATCCATGTATCAAATTAAATCATAAACATGTAAATCAACTCTTCAAGAAAATCAAGAAGTATCATAATCCTTAACATAAAATCTTGCAAAACTAATTAAACAATTAACTTGCATAAAGAAAATCATTCATTATCTTATTAACTTATGCCTCTCATCCACGCACCTCCACCGCTTGCCATTCACGTCCTTTACTCAACATAATCTGAAAATATAATTTGGTTAAAGAGGTGAGTAATCATAAAATAATCACTCAGTGGGGAAGTTAGTTCGAAATCTAAATATAATTGACATGCATACATGAAAACATACCAACTGAAACATTGATGATACGGCTTTAACGTATCTAAACTGGGGTATTATTTGAAATACCTTTAACCTCTTTGATACTACATAAGAGTATCCCTCTTTGATGCTTTAAAGGCACCCCTCTTTGATACTACTAGAGTATCCCTCTTTGATGCTATAAAAGCATCCCTCTTTGATACTACTAGAGTATCCCTCTTTGATGCTAAAAAAGAGCATCCCTCTTTGATGCTACTAGAGTATCCCTCTTTGATGCTATAAAAGCATCCCTCTTTGATACTATTTAAGTATCCCTCTTTAGCACATAAACATATAAACACATCAACAAAACATTTAAAAAACGAACTAATAAATACACTTTTTCACCATGAATCCCCACCTTTGATTTCTTTGAAAAAGTGATGATGTGTGTACGTCCGACTTTCTAAACCTTGAATTTGATCCTTCAACTTTCTCTTCCTTAAGCAAGTCTCGAAAACTCTCAACTCTCTCTCTAAGAACTCTCGAAAATAATATCTTACTTACTCTCTCAATACTTTCGAAAATTATGAATATGTGTATGTGAGAATTGGCAGCCAATAAGGGTCCTATATTTATAGGATGGAAAAGATGTAGGGCTTGAATAAGATCTTGGTGAATATATGTTGATTATGGACAAAAATATTGCTTGGTAAAGTATCTTGGCTGAAAATGTGGCTTAGATATGGTATCTTGGCCGAAAATGAAAATGTGAAAAATATGGCATAACATATCTTGGAACATTCTTGGGAAATCTTGGTAATCTTTCTAATTTCTCCAATATCATAATCTAACAACCTCAAGACTTCATAATCTTTAATTCCTAATGCTAATTTTCGAAATTATATATAAGGATAATATTCATCTCTCTTAATAAAATATTAAGGACACTAACTAACTCTAAATCTTGATTTCCCAAAAATACCCTCATCCTTCTAACAACTTTCAAATTTCCTCTCTCCTAAAAGTATTCCTTCTCTAAATTAATCCTCATAATAATATCTAATCCCTAAAATAATAAGTCCTCAATTACTATTTTACCCTTAAAAGATTAATACTTAAAGGACTAAAAAATCTTAATGGACTATACCACAAAATAATACTCCTATTCCTTAAAATATTAAAGTCCTAGTCTAGAAGTCCAAAAGTAATATTAATCGGCTCAACTAATACTAAGAAAGAAAATAAAACTCAAGCTTAAGAACTTAAAGGATTAAAAACTAACTCTCTAAAAATATAGGCACAATCGACACTCTTCACAAGGTGACCGACTACTTCTTCTAGTGGACTAAGTCTACCCTTAACTTGCCGCATCAGCTTAATTATCCTCCAAGTAAATATTTTCTAGAGAAATCTAATGCTACTTATCCTTAATAAAAGTGTTAATCCTTATTCTTGCCAATATTACTTACCTCAATAAATAAATCTTATACTTAATAAATTAATTCCATAATTAAAACCAAATTCAAATCTAAATCCTTAATTAATCACCAAAATTAATACCTTAACTTAGTAATTGAATTAATCCTCCAACAAATTAAATCTCAACTTAAATCTTCACAATTATTCCCAAAGATATACTAAATATTACTCAAATAATTTCAGAGATTTAACCTCAAAATATCCAATAAATAAATATCAAATATCATCTCTCCAAATAAATATATCCTAGATACTTATAATATCACTCTTGTCCATAAATAATACTCCTAACTTTTGCAAGTAACATTTAACACCTAGCAATAAAATCTTAACTTAACTCCTTACATATCCGACAAATATAGTCTAACTTTGCAACATGCACTTTTATCCCTTGAGAGTAATACCTTAAAGTCCTAGCATTATTCCTTCGCTTAAAGTCCAAATAATTCCGATAATAATCTCTTGATATTATTTTCAAGAAAATCTAAACCTTGGATATTTTCTTGATTAAAAACCTTATCATATAATCTAATCTAGATCTCAAAAGATTCATTCCTAATTTCTTGATCTAAATCTTTAATCACATATCCTAGTCAAGATCCCATATCTTATCTCTAAAATAACAAACTTACTAAATTACTTCTATACCCTTAATAAATTGGAACTTAATAAATCCTAATTTTCTCAATCCAATTTGAATTATAACACTTAATAACCAATCAACTTAAATCCTCTAAATCCTTAAATTAAATACTTAATTGGATCATATCTTAATTTCGCTCTCTAACTTTTAATTCACATACTAAAGCCCGAAATAGATTATCAAGAACTTAATCTTAATTCTCAAATACTCAAATCAACTTTACTAACTTAATCATCAGAAAATACTTAAGGCTCCTGAAAAACTTAAAGAACTAAAGCACAATATTTAATCCTACGCGCAACTTAACTTTAAAACTTCAAATGACGACTTATAAACTATAACTTGAATCCATTTATGCTGGGCGTGACAACCTTTTCATGAAACTATTGAGGAAATGCCAAATTATACAAGGTTTTTGAAGGATGTTATGGCAAGGAAGAAGAAAGACAATGAACCGAAAATGGTTAAGCTTACTCAAGAGAGTAGTGATTTGATACGAAAACATCTACCTCAAAAGCTTAGAGATTCGGGGAGTTTCACTTTAAGTTGCCACATCAAAGGGAGTAAGAAGATGAAGGCGTTGTGTGATTTAGGTGCAAGCGTAAACATGATGCCACTCTCTATTGCTCAAAGATTGGGTTTGCATGATTTGAAGCCAACGAAGATGCATTTGCAATTGGCCGATAGTTCTAAAGTGAGACCAAGAGGAGTGCTAGAGGATGTGGTCATTCATGTGGGAAAGTCCATTTATCCCGTTGACTTTGTTGTGCTTGATATTGAGGAAGATGTTGAGAGCCCTATCATTTTTGGGAGACCTTTTCTTGCTACTTCGGATGCCTTGATAAATATCAAGCGAGGAGAGGTTACTCCAGGAATGAATGGTGAGAAAGCAACTTTTTCGATTCATGATAATTCCAAGAGTTCCCCAAAGAAGATTGGAGGGAGAGGTGAACAAAGTCATACGAGATGAGTTGGCAAGTGATGAAGAGGTTTAGGTAAGCAATCTTGATCTCAAGAGTGATATTGTTGATGATCCCTTTGAAAAGAGAAAGAAAGTGAATATAGATGAGAATAAGGGGGTGAAGAAAGTTTTGAAAGGAGGAAATTTTTGGAGGAGAAAGTTGAGTGATGTAAGTCATTCAACTCTTGTTGATATTGACTTCACTTGAGCTTCATTGCGTCCGGCTAGGGGATGTTAAATCCAAGCGCTAGATGAGAGGCAACACATCCTTATATTCTTTTAGTATTTTGTAGTTAGATTTTTGTTTTGATTCTCATGATTTTGGATTAGAAGGTGAAATGTGCTATGTTCATCATTGCTTATCATTGTGATTTAATACACTCTTCTCTCATGAATTTACTTGTGCTTAATTGCTAGTAAGTTGGGAAATGCATATTGAATTGGTAGGATTGGTATTTGTGAGTGTTGTGCATGATTATACTTGGTTGAGTGCTTAATTGCTTAGCTTATGCCATATTGATCATTCTTTTCCAAACTTTTAGGATTTACAATCCGAAAAAGTTTGGGGGGTGTGATCATTCTTCATATGGACTATGTGATTATAATTGATGATGTTTGTGGTGGTTAGAAATGGTTTGAAGTGGTGTAGAAAAATTAAATTCGGAATTGTGGAAAAATGGTCCTGACCGAGCGCCGGCCTTGGTGCGATCGAGCGGTTCGCGTCGACTCGAGTGGAAATTCGCGCTCGACCACCAAGCAGGTCCGGCGTCCGAGCGGCGGCCAACACTGGACCGAGCGCAGCAGTCGAGGTGAGTTCTTTTGACTCATTTTCTTACTTTGACCACAATAATTGCACACACCTATAACCCACTCATTCCACACACAAACACACACTTCTCACAACATTCTTGCACACACTTGCTCACAAGAAACCAAAGGAAGAAGAGGAGAAATTCTTGCAACCTTCAATCTCTTCATTTCATTTTTCCAAATCCTACCAAAGGTATGTTTCTCTTACTCCATACTTACTAATTCTTGTACTTTTGTATCAATTCCATGGTTTTATTTTCTAGAATGAAAAATTCCATTTTAAGGGTTCTTATACATGACAGGGGTATTTTAGATTTTATGTATGTTTTTATTGAATTATTGATGGAAATGAGCTATATAGTTGATGGGTGATCCATTTGGAGCCCAATTACATGTTTATATTGATGATTTGTGAGTGAATTGAAGTTGAAAATTTTGGGGGTATGCATGGCTACGAATTTTTGGATTATTTTTGTGCAATATTTGAATTCTTCTCATGAAGTTATGTTGATTGTTTGATGCTTTGAATGAATTGACAACAAAGCCTATAGCATGACGACTCAAGAGGTGAACCGAGCTTTCGGTTACGAAGAGGAGATTCCCAAGAGCAACTTTTATGATAAAGACCATTTTGTGAGGGAACAAGAGTTTTGGAAAGCAATTTCACGAGATAAGGATCAAGACTTCCTCGCTCAACATCCGAAGGCAACCAATATTGCCAACCCCATCTTCACTTATGTGAACAAAGTCCTAGCTAACACGGTTTTTGCTAGGTACGAGACGGGGGAAGTGAGAAATGGAGAACTTTATATTCTCTTTTCGATGACGAAGGGCTTAAAGGCGGACTTTGCGGCTTACTTGTGCAAGAATCTCTCTCACCAACACACAAAGGTAAATTGTGCTTATGGTGGAATGATAGCTCACCTAGCTAGGTGTTTAGGTTGGGAGCCAAAGGAGGATGGGAAGAACTTTTCTTACCTTGATTTGAGATATTTGACAAATATTCATATGCTTACAAAGAGGAAGAGGACATATTGTCTTGCACATAGGCCATCCGGCGATTTTCCATTCCCTCTTGGGGATTATGATGCCATAACCATCAAGGATGAGGGAAATTTGAGCTTGGACAGCCCGCTTCATTTTGACATAGCTCGTTTATTTCATCAAGGAAAGAAGAAGGTGACGAAGAGAGCAAGAGGAGAGACAAATGAGAGAAGGGAGATTGAAATGGAGCAAGTTGAGGAAGAAGAGGAGTATGAGAGAGGGGGTACCCAAGGAGAAAGGGGTAGAAGTTATGATGCTTGGGGTCAAGAGATTACATCTCTTTGGACCGATGTTTCGGCTCTTCAGTTGGACTATTCCGTTCTTCGCTCGGATGTGACTACCTTGAATGACAACTATCGTACTCTCAATACGAACGTTGCCACAATCAGCCGAGATGTGAGTTCGATTCAATCTAATATGATGACCATGGGTACCAACATTGAGGAGATCCTCGAGGCTCAAAGGGCGATGAGGCAATGGCACATTGGGGAGAAGCATTTCACTCATACGAGATACCCTCCTTCGTGATGTGAATACTTCGGTCTAACTTCATAAGGATGGGGTAATGATTACTCTCCTTTTCCCTTGCTTTCTTATCCATATTTTGAGTGATTCATTTGAGAGATTTGGGTTTGTAATGATATTCTTAGAGTTTTTGAATTTTTTATTTGCTTTGGGATTGTTTGATTTGGTATGTTATGATGAATGATCTTGGATTTCTTGATGATGATAGTAAGTAGTTGTTTTATCTTGAGCATTGCATGATCTTCTCTTCACTCTTTGCCAAACTTTTTAGACCTTTGGTCCAAAAAAGTTTGGGGGGTGTGTTCATTTCGTAATTCTCATTGCAATGCTATGCTATTGATGATTTTTAGTGCCTTATCGATGTTTTGTACATTATGCTTATGTTGATGCCTTGTTTTGCTTGTTATGATTACCTTATTGTTGCTAGTTTAGAGTAGTTTGGCATGAGATATGCTTATGATTATGTGGATGAGTTGATAGTTCATGTTAGATGTAGTGGATTTATCATTTGATTCATGTCTTGTTTAGTTTGCTATGGATTCTATGATTCTTGATACTTTGATGATTTGAGCATGTTGATATGATATGAGTATTGATCACCTTTAACCCATAGTTTTGAGCCTATGATGCCTATTTCAATCTTAAACGGATGATATTCTTTGATGTGAGTTTCACACACATACATGTTACTCTAGAACTTGGCTTGGATCTTGTTCAGGGCTACATTAGACAATGAGTTCACATGATATGATTTGAGACATTTCTTTGATCTATATTGAGTCACTTTGCCTATGAGCCTACCATTGAGATTATTATCCATTGCTCACCATTTTGCGCCTATAGACCTTTCCTTTGGCTAACCACACTTTAAGCCATTTTCCTTCCTTTTTGGAACTCTCTTGTCCCTATGATTAGTAGAGTGAAAAGAAGGAAGGAAGATTGGTGATTTGATGAAGAACTTGGTGGCTAAAGTGGAAAGAAATTCAAGAATGCATGGATTGATGTGAAAAGAAAGTTCAAAAGCAAGTGCTTGCAAAGCATGAAAAAGGTTGACTTTTATTGAAAATTTGGTCAAGTTTGACTTTTGTTTTGAGTATGATCACAACTTGTCAAAAAGGGAAGAATGATATTTAAAAGTGTGATTTTGAAAGAGCATGAAGAGTATGTGCAACATTGCATGAAGATTTGGATGATTATTACATGATTCATTCTATGCTTTACTAATCATACTTAGTAACTTTTATCCATATTTGTTCCTTCCCTACCAAAGAGCCAACACTACAACCTTATGAAAGTCCTCATTGATGTGTGAATGATTTGTCATATCAAGTGGTAGAGAATGTAGACTTGAGCCAAGCTTATGGTAGTATGTTTATGTGGTGTGATGATTGAGTGAACCTATACACTAGAGGGTTGAGCTAAACACTTATCTTGTGAAGATCTTGACTGATTGATTTGATATCATGCTTATTGATTCATTGTTGATAGTTGATTAGACGAGATTGCATGCTAGATTTGCTTAACATTGATTGATATTTTCATGGCATTTGATTTGTGCTCGATGCTTCATTGATACAATTATTCCCCTATCTTATCGTTTCGTTGCTCGAGGACGAGCAACAATCTAGTTTGGGGGTGTGATTAGGGTCATAATTGCATCTTTTAGCATCCATTTCTACATGGTTTTGATGAGATTATATTCATATTTGACCCTAATTTGCTATACATTGTGCTATTAACCCTTTGTTGGCAAGAAAGTGTGCTCTGTAGGTTAAAACGAGCAAAAACGAGGAATTCCCGACTATTGGAAAGGAGATGATGGAATCCGAGTCCATGGAGATGTTTCTTATACTCAATTGAAGACCCTAGGAAGCTTAGATGAGCTGTGGGATCAAATATGAAAAAGTCAAAAATCGGAAGTGGCACTTGAACTACGATCGAGCGCTGGCTTAAGGACGTCCGAGTGGCTGCCTTCTAGCGATCGAGCAGATTTTACCTGGATAGCCGAATCGCCGCCGCTCGACCGCTAGCCACCGCCGGTCGACCACGAGCTGTGAAGACCGTCCGAGCATCCGCCTGAAGCCGTTCGAGGACCGGGTCCGAGTTTGGGTATTTTAAGGGCAATTCCATCCTTTCGCTCATTTAATAAGGGATATAATGGTCCAAGCCTAAGGGGTACTATATATACTTCATATTTCAGACTTCTTAGATCATTCTACACATCATCATTCACTTTCTAGATTCTTAGAAGTTAGGAAAAGTTACTAGTAGGGTTCATTAGATTTCTTCACACGATTTCTTCGATTACTTTTGATCTACCGTACGGATCGTTAATCCGTTTGTTCCTGCACTATCGTCACATCAAGAGCTACGTTTTGACGATTGAATTGTAATTTTCATTGGCGGATCATTAGATAGATTTTCAAGGTAGTGAGTATCTTTACCAATTCTCTTGTAATAGGTAAGTCTTTACAATCTCTTCAATTTCATTGTTATGATGATTGTAGGTAGCTTAATTGTTCATTAGTTATCCAAATTAGCCATTAGCTAATACTCTTTTGCATTGGTGTAAGATTCCTATGGAGTAATATGGTGCTATTGTTGATCTTATGAATGTTATGAGATGTTGGATGATTGATTCTCTACAATTGTGATATGTATGAATACTTGGCATGTTTAATTGATTGTTAGAGCCATAAGGGAAGTAGCAATACATGAGAATTGAGCTCTTTTCCTTAATATTCTTGTAATTAGGCCATGCATGCTAGGTGTTTGATGAAATTCCTAGGATAATGAGAATTATTCTTAGTGAATAGGCACTACAATTGGAGCTTAAATGTGTAATTAGGGAATCCTATGCACTTTGATGAGGCCTTGCCTAATTGATTATCCAATAGATCATTGCATGATTAAGTGATACAACACCATATGAAACATAGGATAGTACACTAATGCATATTCTCTCCACTTGCTCACTTTTGCAAAAAGGTGATAGGTAGTTTACTATTCTTGACAAGCTTAGTAGATAAGAAACCATTCCCCTTTTATTGCTTTATTTGAGTTTCGAATTTGAACAACAATCATACCTAGCAATCTCCCATCTCCCTGTGTTCGATATTAAACTTGGTTACCTTGCTACTCCTACTACAATCACATGCACTTGCGTGTAAAATATTTTGGGCAAACATTGCTTCAAAGTGGGTCTTTCGTACCAAGTATCACTCTGATGGCTCAATTAAATGATATAAATCTCATCTTGTAGCTGAGCGCTTCACTCAGATTCCCGGTCTAGATTTATCTCACGCATTTAGTCCTAACGTCAAGACTACTACTGTTCGAGTTATTCTGGCTCTCTCTGTTCGGTTCAATTGGAATCTTCATCAGTTAGACGTCAAGAATGCTTTCCTTCATGGCATTCTTCACAAACCTATTTTATGGCTCCACCTCGTGGTTTCATTGATCCCCAATATCCGGATCTTGTCTGCCGTCTGAAGAATGCTCTGTATGGTCTTCGACAGGCTCCCTTGGCTTGGTTTTGCAAATTCAATGATTTTCTTCTAAAACAAGGTTTCGAAACTAGTCGTTTGGAGTAATCTCTTTTCTTTCTCCGCCGTGGAAAATCTATAATTTATCTCTTGCTCTATGTTGATGATATAATTATTACAGGTAATGATATTAAATTTAGATTTCTTTAATTAATACAAAATTATGATATTTAAATTTATAATAGAATTTATACTTTAAGAGATTTCTTTTTAATATTATTAGATTTTCTTTTTGGTGGGATTTGCAATTATATTTTTTTAATAACAAAGTCAATTTGAATTTCTATAAAATATTAAAAATTATTTTTGGAAAGAGATTTTTCTTTAATTTTATGTTTAATGAGTTTTCAATTTAAATGCTCACATATTAATGTCAACCAACTAGTGACTTTCAAATATTTTTATTATAAAGAAAAAGTGTAAAAATAACACATCAGCATATGACCGACTAAGTGGCCTATAGTAGTAGGTCACAAGGCAAAAGATTCATATTTTAAAATCCAAAAGTTAAGAGGACAAAAATCAAAATCATTCAAACATGACCGATAAAAAATGTATTATTCCTTATATTAAATATGAGTAAATTAAACTATAAAATGAATAATTTATTGTTGATATTATAATCCTGATCAATAATGTCATATCACTAATCCTGATGAATTCTTAATACTCGGAACTTTTCAAATTATATTCATGATAACATTACCAAAAATCATTTTCATATAAAATATTGTTTTTAATTAATGTAATATATGTAGATTTCAATTAAAAAGATAAGATTACAAAATAAAGGATAACTAGTTTGTTGCTAATTAAAAATATACAAGCAAAAAAGAAAGAAAACTTAACCAATCGAAATGAATGCAAATTCTAGCCGTAAAAATTACTTTATCTAGGAGAAAAAATAATATTGTGTACATTTTTTTTCTCGCTAATTATATAAAATTATTATACATTCATCTTCATTTCCATTGTCATTGAAAATTTTGAAACGAGTGTCCCCTTATTTCTTCTGGTGGGATTTTGGAGGAAAAACGGAGTTAGCGAGTTGTTGGTCTAATTTGAGGGGAAGATGTTGCATTCCATCGGGAAAAGCTTTTGGCATGTCATTTAAGATTATATGGATATTATGCCATGTTTGACTCAACAAATCAATATTTTCATTAATCCTATGATCCAAAATGTTGGCTTCAATTTGATCTAACAACTTAGCGTTATGCTCAATCAGCCTTGCACTGCTACTGCCGGCAAGAGATTTGCCTTTCTCGGCTTTACCTCTCATCCATTTGACACGCAGCACAACATCCCGGATATTTTTATCTGGAAAAGCTTGGGCGATGTTAGCATAACGAACAATAGTAGCTTCCGAGGCATACTTTTTGAATTGATATTCGAAGATGGATTGCTCCTCCGATTTCCAATCAATTGATATGCCCTGATTGTGACGGAGCCCTTTTAGTACCACAGAATTCCCCACATTTGATTGCCCTCCACCGCCGTCAAGTTGTCTTTTCATGACTTGGACCTATACATAATGAAAAATTACACAAAACAAGTTCAAACATGCATATTTGTATGTTGTTAATGTTTGACATAATTCTTTCTAGACATAATCTTTGAGGAATTTATTCTCTCCCATGGATGATCCATCAACTATGATTTTTTTTGGGTGTGCATGTTTCCACCAATTTTCCCCATCAAAAAAAGCCACAAAAAAATAGCAAACCTAGCTACTTCTATCATCACATTGATTAATCATGTTTCAATACACAAGATATCACTTCCAAATGCTAATTACACACATGTCATTTCTAGGTTAAACAAATTAAAACATGCACAAATTAATACTTCAATCTTATGAAATAAAGTTATGGAGTTTTGTTAGTTACATTAACCTTGTTAAATGAAGGGTAGGTAGAGTTTTATATTGATTTTCCTTTGATGAACTCCTGGCTTGGTGTTGGTGGATCAGGAGAAGTGGCAAAAGGGTGGGGACAAAATTATTTCCTCATCTAATTTTTAGGACATTTTGCAAGGAAAAAAATGGTTGAAGAAATTAAGAGAGTTATATTTATAAAGGAGAAAATGGGGTGGTTGATGGGGTAGGTGGCATGCATGGTAAGACCCCTCAGAACAATTAATACATTTTTTACATTTAATAATATAAAATAGCATAAAAGTGAAATATCTATGTCTTAATTTAAAATGAAGGCATGGAAATTTATTTGACTCATTCTTTTCATTTTTATTATATCTTTTTCAAATAAAATAATAAAAGGGGAAGGAAAACTTGGGACCGATGGAATATAATTTTTTGTTTATTTCTAAAGTGTATATTTCTTCATCTTTAATTTAGAAAGAAAAAAATTTATATGAGACCGTCTCACGGCATGAGGTAGATAAAAAAATAGTGTTAGGATTATAATAAAATATGACAATATTTAAAAAAAATGATTGTCACTTTTTTAAAAAAAATATCACTTTTCAAAAAAAATTAGTAATATGATAGTAAAATGTGACAATATTTTTAAGAAAAGTGATAGCCATTTTTAATAAAAAAAATATTATCACTTTTTATTAAAAAGTTATCATTTTTAAAAGTGATAACTTTTTAATTAATAAGTCATATATTTTATATTGGTCTCATGTAAAGAGATGGTGTCACACAAAATTTACTCTTAATGTATTAAGTTTAGACTCCAAGAAAAAAGAATATTCGTTTTTTTTAATTAATCTTGATGAAGATGTATGCTATTTTACAATTTTGTATTAATTTAATAAAATAATGTAACAGTATATTTGTTAGTAAATATTAGTGTATATTTAACGTGTTAGGATAAATTTTTTGAAAAATCTCAGAATAATCTAAATTTTATAAATTCTTAATTTTCTTTTAATATAACAAACTAAATTTTATAAAATATTATGGTCTTCTATATTTTCTTTAACTAAATATATATAGAGTAGGTCTCTTGTGCACCAGTTACGCCGTGCAATTCAAGTTCATTTTTAAAAAAGTTGTACAATTTATTACTGAAAAAGTACACAAATTATTACTAAAAAGTTACACCATTACAGATACACTTTTCAGTAATAACATGTGTAACTTTTCAGTAGTATTTTGTATAACTTTTTAAAAATAAACTTGAGTTGCACGGTGTAATTGGAGCATACAAGACTAAACCATATATATATATATATATTATAAAGTATATAAGAATGAAAAATTAAATAAATCTGAACAAAATTATAAATCTAATCATGCATGGAAACAACGAATTTAAGAAGAACACAATTTCATGTTCTGATTTTCTTTAAGCATATTTAAATTCTTACAGAATACTATTTCTTATTTAATAAATCTTAAATAAAATCGATCATTCAAGATTTTGTTCATCTGGTGTTATACTTTCAATATATTTCATTTTTCAATTTTTTTTTTATTCTCCATCTGCAAATTTTAGCGACCTTCTTCAAGATTTTGACTCATCCATATGCATATCGTCGTTGATGATTATGATTCGTAATCGGTAGTTTTGTAGTCTTTTTTTGTGATTTTGTCTTATGAAATCTTACATGAATCTTATTGGAGTAGGTCTCTCGTGAACTCGAGTTCACTTGAACTCGTATCATGGTTATGTGTGATCACTATTATTGTTATTTATTCATATACTATCACTGTAAATATACTTAATTTTTTAACAGTAATTGTGAATATACATAACCGTGATAGTGTATACATATGACAGTAATATTTATAAGGGGTTAGTTGAGAGAGCAGGGTTTTTATTTCAATTTCGGTAATGGGAAAAAAGTCTTCCATGTTGTGAATTTTTGAACAATCTAATTTGGTATGAATAAATATTTACCTTATAGTTTGCATAATTGAATTACAATTTTTAATTTATTTATAAAAAATTTAAACCTAAAATATGTATTTTTTTTTCAAACTGCGAAATCCACAAGTCTATATTTTAATAATTAGATCAGCGATAATTCAAATATATTATGCTTAAATAAAATTATAAATGATTATCTATTTTAAAAAGTTTTGAAGATAATTTTTATCCAAAAGCCAAATTTCAAAAAAGAATTTGGTAAGGAATGGAAATTTAAATTGGGCACCGCAATTACAGTCTTACATATTCCAAAAAGGATTTTGGAAAATCATGGGAAATTAGATTCTCAATTTGAGTGACAAAGTTTAAGTTTATATATATATAATAATAATAATAACAATTGAAAATTTTTGAAAAAAAGTGGCTACTCCGCTCCTTTTAATATATATGTATCATTTTAAATAAAATGGTGTTCCTTTTTGTTTTAACTCTTCATACCAATGCAAATTTTCCTATTTTTTCCGACAATGATCCTAGTAAATAGTAGTACTAATCATCATCTTGTAATAGATAGGAATAGTAAGGAAAAAAAGTTGTATAAGAACGTCTCATCAGATCTAACACAAGACTTAAGTAATCGAATAATAAATATGGAAAATTACACCTTGGTGTATAGTTAACCCTTCTAATCTCAATTAGGTGTAGGTATCTTTCATAATTAAATCCAGGTGCATTTTCCCTAAGAATTACCCACGAAGTTCCAACAATTTGCTAATTTGCCACTCTGCCAATTAGATCTTAATCCTCTGTCATATCTTCATTTCCGTCCACCTAATCTATCTAAAATCCTCTAATCATTTCTTCCTAGTAGGAGTGTTGTCAGAAGCAAGATCACACCTTGATATGATTTTCAAATTTCAAAATGTTTGCAGCAATCGGCTATTTCAGAATGGAGTCACTTTTTCCGTTCGATTCGACGTCCCCCAGTTTACCTTCTACATTCCAATTTGCAGTTGATAGGGCAACAGTGTACTGATTAATGAAGTTCATTCTCACGGTTTCATTTAGAGGCGAATGCAGAGCATTGAAGATTGATCAAAACACTTTATTCTCTGTCCTAGCAAATGAAATTGCAGGTATGTGGAATGATCTTGAGCCCAACTGTTTAAATCTTAGATACTCTGTGGGTTCTGTTACAAATTGTGTTCTAGAATCAGACATTGATTTGTGTAATTTAATTTCTATAACCACTTCCATGTGTCAGAAAATTTGTTTTGTTGTTGTATTTTCTAAACTAAATTCTTTTAAAGAGATAATTCATCAATCTGTTCCCTCTAATTCTCCTAACTCAAAGGGCGATGAGTGCAGCGTTGATGGGTTGATCGACCATCACCCTTTATCTGTTGACAATGTAAGTAGTGGGGGCAGTAACAACCCCAATCATTATAAGAAGAAATGTTTGAATCAATTCCTCTTACCATATAAGGTATGCAAGAAACCTAGGTTGTCTACAACACCTGAAACAGATTACCGTGGAGACATATGTGTGCCCACATATGATATATGTCCATACATTGTTAGGGATCCTCTTTTATCCGATGGGAGGCACAATTTATTTGATGGTGGCATCGGTACTGTGTTCAAGAAAGGTGCTACAGGTTTTAGGGTGGAGCTAATCAAACATGCAACACTCCTTGGTTTTAGCTATAAGTTTGTGAAGAATACTTCAAAATACATCCATATGTAGAATGTCTGAGGAAGGACTCCTTTGAATGTAGTTGGTTTATTCGAGCTAGATGTATGAAATTTGGTTCCTTTTTTTTAGATATACAATGGTGATTTCCACCATAGGTGCTTGGGTAAGGGTTCAGTAATGAAGAAAAATTGGTTCAGTCCCCAAGTAATTGGCAAGCTATTGCAAAATGGGGCGATGACTGATCATGATCTTAGTGGTAAAAGGATTGTAGATATAATGAAGAGTAATTATGGTATTTCCATACCTTATCACAAAGGTTGGCGCTCATCTGAGGTTGCAAAGAATTCTTTTTTCGGGACATACCAAGATTCTTATGATGATCTCCTATGGTATTCTGCAGAATTTTACGAACTAATCCAGGTGTGCTAACAATACCATCTGTCCACAACTTTTGTATTGGTTCTATAATTTATTTCCCTGCCACCACACTAATAATCTGCAATTTTTTGTGTTTTATTTTAGGCAGTATTTTTTATATGGAAGTCGACCAACTAATTACACAGATTTCAACACGTCTTCATTGCATTCTAAGCATGTTTGGATGGATTCAAATCTTGTCGTCCTATGTTATTTCTTGATGGAACCTTCCTTAGTGGCCGTGCAATGGGCACACTACTTACCGCTACTTCCAAGGATTGGAATAATGGTACACACCCTTCATGTATTCCCATATTACTGATGAATAAATTGCATATCACATCTTTGATCACCATTCCCTTTCCATCTGTTACGCATGTAGGTCTTTTCCCTATAGCTTTTGCAGTTGTTTCATCCGAGAACACGTCTAACTGGGCTTGGTTTTTTATCAAAGTTACGTAGCTCATGCTTGCACGACCAGGAATTGTTTTACATATCCGATAGGAACTGTGGTCTTATAGCTGCATTTGCACAGGTCTTTGATACACCCAATCATTTCTTTTGTCTAGTACATCTAATTGCGAACTTGAGGCGTAGATTTAGGGGTGGAATGAGGAAAATCACACTCTATAAATTGGTTGATTTGTTCCGGGAATGTGCCTGTGCACCAAACTTACGCATATTTGATGAAAAGATAAACATTTTCAAACAAGCCGGGGGACGTGTAGCTGTGGAGTGGCTATCTCAGCTACCGTATGATAAATGGGCTGTGTCACATGCACCACACATTATTAGGTTTGGAGAATTGACGTCCAATGCTGCGGAGTCCATTAATGCTTGGTTGAATGACGCACGTGGTCTTCCTATCACACACATGGTGGATCATATCCGTCAAGGTTTGCCATTCTGAAATTCACACATATTACTTCCAAGTTTTTGTTTCACTGATTAGTTTGAGATTGCTCAAAATTATTATGTTTAATTGCCTGTTTTGAGTGGATTTCTTGCAATTATTTATACTAAATTTGATAAATTGAGCTTATTTGTAAAAATCATTTAATTGATAAATTATAGAAAATTGAGATGTGTTGATGATTAAATTGTTAAATAATTATTTGAACCCAATTAATTAATTGTGGTCCATTTAATTAATTTTCAAAGCCCAATATTGTGAGCCCATTTCAATTGTTCAAATTAAGTGTCCGCCATTGACACCGCATCTCACCTCAGCAACGTTCGTCTCCCCTGCTCACAGAAAATCCTCCAATGTCCCTGCTATATTCTCGCCGGAATCCGCCCTGAGAAGAAGAAATCTTGCCGGAAAATCTGCCACTGCCATCTCTGAATTGAACCACCAGAAATTCATTGAAGCCGCTGCAAGCCACGTCGGAAATGGCCATCATTCTCAGCCTGAAGGACCGCCTGGAAGCAGCCCACTTGCTGGAATCCGCCATTAATGCCCATTTGAAGCTTCCCCTGTTTGTCGCCTCAATTCACAGCAGGAATCAAGTCCTCTGTGGCGTTGGAGAAGGTTGAAGCTCGTTGCAGCATGATTCAAAGGAAGAAGTGTTACTGAGGTAAATGCGCTTTTAATGTGGCCGTGCGACACATTTTCTCTTGGCCCGTGTCTTCTTTGTGAAAGGACCGTGGTTGCCGTAATTCGCACGGCCTCGCGATTAATTCCCACGGCCTCGCGATTAATTCGCACGGTCATGTCAATTTTGTGAAGAGGCTGTGTTTGGTCTTTCGAAGTAAATTGCACGGCTTAGCCAAGAATCCGCACGGCCGTGTCCTTATTCTGAAGAGAACGTGCGATGCAAAATTCTGAAAATGAAATTGGGCTTCTTAATTAAGGGCCCGACTGGACTAATATTCTTGCAGCCCAACTATTCCAGCAAAACAAAGGAGACCAGCACATATAAATTGTCTGAATGCAATTTGTAGGGCACTGATTTCCAGATTACATACACAACACTACACACGACAGATTTCTAATTTTCTTGGGGAAGAATTTTCAGCAGTTTTTTACACATACTTTTAGTTGTTCTTCATTTTCTTTAAATTTCTTGCAAGACTATTGAAGATTTTGGTCTATTTCAATTTGTAATCACCTTTGCTATGTGAATTCACTACTACATTATTGTGTTTGCATAGCTCATCTTAGAAAGCTCATTTGCAAATGAGCTTTCCAAGCAAAGCTGAGTAAATTCGAAAAAAAAAAAAAAAAAGGTCTTACAAAGCGGTTATAAACCGCTAAGAATAAATAAATAAAAAAAAAACAATAGAAAGCGGTTATAAACCGCTGAAAATAAATTAAAAAAAAAAATAGCTTGCACAGCGGTTAAAAATCGTTATGCCCAAAGTGGTTAATGACCGCTTTACCCTTTCACTTAGACAGCGGTTAATAACCGCTAAGGGGCGATTATAATCGGGCCCAGCAGAAACCCTTTCTTCATTCTCTCCCTCCTCCCTCCCAGCAGCGCCTCCTCCTCCACGCCGCCCCCCTCGCCGACCGCCGCCCCTCCTCCACCATTTTCGACGCCGCCGCCTCCGTTGGCATCCCAGCCGCCGCCGTCGCCATCCCACCGATCAAATTTTGAAATTTCATCCCTATTTACTAGGTATGTAATTAATTATTTAATATATATATATATGATATATATATATATGTGATATATATATATATATAGTTAATCATTTAGATATATGTGATATATATATATATATATATAGTTAATCACTTAGTCAATTATATAAGAATTTGAGTTAATCATTTTTAAATTGCAAATATCCAATTAAATAATAAAAAATAAATCAAATATAATGTTAGAATTTTTTTTAAAGATTGAGAATATTGCACATATATAAAATATGATTTATCGAAATGGATTGACATTAATGCATGATTTCTTATTTAAATTTTTAAATAATATCACATATATTATTTATATATTAGTATATTTGCTAATATATATATATATATAGAATTAGCTAGTAAATAATATTAATTATTATATAAAAATATATATTTATAATTATTGTAAATTATTGATTATTAAATTAATGAATATAAAAATAATGTGTTGTAGTATTTATATATTTTGTAGGTGACAAATTTGAAGAAGAGAGATTAATCATTCTAATCCATTCCCTTCACACTATTACCGTAAGTTCATTTTTTTGTAGTTATAATTATTTTATTTATTAAAAATTGTATGTTATATAAATTTATATATGCGATTATCAATCGATTGAATCCAAATGTAGAATGTAGTTGATAGATATATATGTGATGATCGATGTTCGATCAAATATTTGCATGTAGAATATATAGTTGATGTGGAGTTGGGGAAATTTGTTGGTTGTTTGTTGTAGAATGTGCGTTCCGATTTGATTATTTTATAATTAAATCGGAAATGGATGCACTAGGATCTTGATTAATTGGGGAATATGATAAATCTAAACGAAACTCTACCAAATTTTTTAAAAAATATTAATTTTTAAATAGAATATATGTAGGATCGTACTATATTGAGTCACATTTATACAAGAATCTAAACATGAATATTATGTCATATTGTCTTTTCTATAGGCATATCTAGTTCTATATAGATATGGATCGAAAGTGGGTTCGTGCAGATAGATTATCAGATGAGTATAGGAATGAGGTGGAAGAATTTTGTAATCATGCAATCAGATATTGCACCGACAATCGGTACATTCTATGTCCGTGTTGGAAATGTATGAACGGGAAAACGGTTAGTGGTCGGGACAATTTGTTCGATCACTTGATGATTTATGGTATTGATAAATCATATATTGTTTGGACATGTCATGGTGACAGAAGAGATGGATGTAGCTCAAGCAGCATAAGAACTGACTTTAGGTTTGTAGACACAATGGATATAGAGAATGTACCGAGTGTTGATACATCTAGTGGAGATGCACCGAGTGTTGATACATCGAGTGGGGATGGGGATAATCTGTAAGATCATCCTAATATGTCAGAGAAGTTAAGAGATGATGCTGGATTACCTCTTTGGCCCGGATGTGAGAAGGCAACAAAACTTTCAGCTGTATTGATATTGTTCAATCTAAAAGCAGCTCATCAATTGACTGATGTGTGCTTCACCGATTTGTTGGAAGCAGTTAGTGGTCTTTTGCCCGATGAGAATGTACTGCCTAAGAGAGCATATGATGCTAAGCAAATGCTCAAGTCCATCGGGCTAACACATCAAAAAATTCATGCTTGCCCCGGTGATTGTATTTTATTTCGGAAGGAGTATGCAGGTCTCGATGTGTGTCCCAAGTGTGGGCGGAAGCGATATACGAAAAACCAATCTCCTGCTAAAGTGATGTGGTATTTCCCAATAATACCAAGATTTAGGAGAATGTACAGTAGCACGGTGGATGCTAGAAATTTGACTTGGCATCATGATGATAGAATCAAGGATGGATTGCTAAGACATCCTGCTGATTCACCACAGTGGAAGGCATTCGATGTGAAGTATCCAGAATTCGGCAACGAGCGACACTTGCGTCTTGCACTCTCCACAGACGGAATGAATCCCTTTGGTATTCAAAGTACCAACCACAGTACATGGCCAGTGATTCTGATGGTGTATAATCTTTCACCATCTTTGTGCATGAAGCGTACTTATATGATGTTATCTATGTTGATATCAGGACCCAAACAACCTGGTAATGACATAGATGTATATCTAGCTCCTTTGATAGAATACTTGAAGCTGATGTGGGATGAGGGTGTCGATGTGTATGATGCTTGTAGAAATGAGAGTTTCAAGTTGAAGGCCGTGTTGTTTGGAACAATCAATGACTTTCCCGCTTATGGGAATCTATCTGGATATAGTGTGAAGGGAGGCGATGCATGTCCTTGTTGTACCACCAACACTGATCACATTCAATTGAGTTATTGTAAGAAGTCTGTCTATATGGGACACAGGAGGTGGTTGGACAGATCACATAAGTACAGAAGAATGACTGTTGAATTTAATGGCAAAGTTGAGGGTCGTGAAGCACCATGTTTGTTGTCAGGTTCAGATGTGTTGAGTGAGATAAAGAAGGTCGATACACAGTACGGGAAACGATTTGCCAAGAGTGTCCCCACAAGTAGTTGGAAGAAAGAATCAATTTTCTTTCAATTGCCATATTGGAAAGAGTTGTATGTTAGACACTTCATTGATCTTATGCACACTCAGAAGAACGTTTGTGCCAGCTTGCTCAATACTCTATTAGGTGATAAGAAGTCCAAGGATGGTTACAATGCAAGGATGGATATGCTTGAAATGGGAATAAGACCAGAATTGGCACCTCAGAGACGTGAAGATGGACGAGCACCGGACCTACCTCCTGCTGCACACACATTGTCCAAGAATGAGAGAAAAGTGTTTCTTCAAACACTTAAGGATGTGAGAGTACCAGAGGGATATTCGTCCAACATACAGAGACTTGTATCAGATGATGGCGGGAGACTGATGAATATGAAATCGCATGACTATCATGTGATAATGGAGAACTTCTTACCAATTGCCATTCGTTCTATCTTGCCTGAAAATGTGCGCATAACCATAACAAAGTTGTGTTGGTTCTTCAAGGCAATGAGTAGCAAAGTCATTGATCCTAGACTTTTGAGTGGCTTTCAGAAACAGATTGTGGGGACACTTTGTGAGCTTGAAATGTATTTTCCTCCATCATTCTTTGATATAATGGTTCACTTAACCATTCATTTGGTTCATGAGACAAGAATGTGTGGTCCTGCTCGTATGCGATGGATGTATGGTGTGGAAAGATACATGAAAGTACTGAAAGGATATGTGAAGAACATGTATCGGCCAGAGGGATGCATTGCAGAACGCTACTTAGTAGAAGAAGCAGTCGAGTACTGGTCCGCGTTTATTCCGAATGTCAATGCAATTGGACTTCCAATTACTCGACACACCAACAGGACTGAGGGTGAAGGTGTTACCGGTGGTGAACTGGTAAGTGTTAGTATTGAGGAACTAACACGGATGCACATATACGTACTTCACAACACGGTTGACGTGCTTCCTTTTATTGATCTTCACATGCAAGTACTTTTTGAGACATTTCCCTTCAGAGATAGATCGTGGATCGAAGCTGAGCATAACCGGACATTTGTTAACTGGTTCAAGGATTATGTTACAAAGTGTCTGTCAAGGATGATGTAGTTGATTAATTGGGAGTTTGATAAAATATAAACGAAACTCTGTCAAAATTTTTTAAAAATATTAATCAATGTATATTTTTATAGGAACAGATTGGGGCCATGTGCTATTTATATTTGGAGAATCCTACACGGTTGGTGGCCACAGGGACGTTACACAGTAGCTCCAGCGGAGTGATTCATGGTTGTCCTCTCACTCCTGGTTTTCAGAGGGTCACTGTTAATTTGGCTGTTCCGAAAGAGGAGAATTCCCCAGTGGCTCGACCAAATGATGAGGCGACCACTGTCGGGATGGCAATTGGCCACTTTCTAGAATGGCCTATTCACTTGGTCTCATTAACTAAAAAGGTAAAATATATGTTATTAAATTTTTTCTAATTTTTGTTAAACTAACCAATTGCAAATTGATTGTAGAAAATTCGGTCTCCCCAAAAGACGAGGGAGCCGCGTGCTACAATGCCTACAATGCCTTCACAATCACGACTGGGTTATCCTTTGCAAGGAGACTTCAATCACAGTGACAAACTAATGTCTAGGGTGCACACGCTGGTATCGTCCCCCACTTTTGTTCCTGTTGTAGTTTCTTTTAGTTCTTATTTTCATACACTTGGTTGGGAAGACTTTATCCGTGCGAATCATGTCATGGAAGTACTTAACAATGAGTGGTTGAGCGCGACTACTATTGCTTTTTATCTCAGGTATGTGTTTATTGATTTTTCATATTTAATTCTTCTAGAGGTTTAATTTTCTTTATTTAAATATTAATATGATTATTTTCATTAATTAAAGATATTTGGGGGAGGTATATCTATCAAGAGATTATGAGGCATCATTGAAGTATTCTTTCATCTCCCCCCAAGTGAGTGCCTCCATTGGTAATGACCACGCCCACGATAAGGAGTTGTTTGTGCTACATATGCAAAGATATTCTACGAGAGACCATCTCATTTTTTGGCCTACATATGTGGGGTGAGTACATACAACAAACATGTCATCAACATATTTATTAATATAAACATGCAAATGAAATATACTTTTAATATTTTTATTAAAATGCAGGGCACATTGGTTGTTGGTCGCCGTCAATATGAGATCTCTAGAGGTATATTTTATGGATCCAACTCCAAATGGAGTGCATTCTGATCGACCTGAACTTCTGACATTTATGGACTGGTATGTGTTTATTAATTATTTGAATATCATTAAATCATTTTATTTTTAGAATTATATATGTATATGTAATTTTTTTATTTTTTAATTATAATAATAACAGTGTGATGAGGATGTATCGGACTCGCCTTCCGCCCGAACCATCAAGAACTTTTAGTACCTTTATGTGGAAAAATATTAAGGTATATATACTTTAATTGAAAAAATCTATACTTATTCATGTATTAACTATAATTATTAATTAACAGGTGCCGAGACAGCAAGATAGCTTTAGCTGCGCCACTTTTGTATGTCATTATATTGAAGATATAATGACGACTTCTCAAACGACGGTTCCGAACGACGTAAGTAGCTAGTTGGGGCAATTTATTAATATATATATATATTTCTAATTACATTTTTAATTTTCCAGTTTGTGTATCAACGTCCGCTTCATTCGTACGGAAGGAACAGACTGAAGAAATTCAAATTAGATTGGACCGGGTATTTGTATAATAGGTTTTTACGTTATCTAGCATGAATTTTGGTTCGACGATATGTAACTTTTATTTAATTTATTATGATACATTTAATTAGTTATAATTAGTTCTTGTTTTATTAATATATTGGTTTATTTTAAGTATTTTATTTTTGTGAATTTTTATTATTGTATAAATTAATTAAATAGAATTTGTAATATAAAATATATAATATGTAGAATAATTATATATAATATATAATATATAGAATATATATTATATAAAATATATAATATATATAAAATA
>JAPKLY010001635.1:0-38891 GCA_026898435.1 Prunella vulgaris
AATTTTGTTATTGTTTTTAACTATATATAATAAAAACTTATGAATTTATATTAACCAATTTAATTAATTAGTTATTTAAAAAACAATCATTTAATTTAGAACATTAATCATTTTTTGCAACTTGATGACAAATAAAGTTTAAAATTTTATTGAAAAATAAAAAATGAATAAGTACAATGCCATTCAACATTTTGCTGATTTAAAAAGATAAGAAAATTGAAGAAGAGCATATCGTATGTTCTCTGTTGGTCCCTTAAGAGGTCAAGGTTTAGAGGGAGGGGTGAATAGACCTTGAAACAAAATCAAATTTTCAAACTTTTCAAAGAGGGGAATCTAGAACCTTACAATAACCTCTATAAGTTCAAAAACAATAAGTCTACAAGAGGTTTTGAAATAGGACCACAAAGGTTACAACTGTGGACTAGAGAAGTCTACAGCTGCAGAGTTTAAAAACTTGCAAATAAAAGACAATTTGTAGACTAGAAATCAGAGATATTCTCACACTTAAAAGTGTATTGAGAATACTCTAATGTGCAGCGGAATAAAAAGGTGATTGTTAATGAAAAATCAATTTAAACAGACTTAACAGCTGAGTGACTTAGACAAGTCTACAGCTGTAGAGTCAGTTTCTTTGTGAAAAACACAAAGTTTATGCACTCGATTTTCAAAAGAATGATGAATGTAACAGTAAAGTAAATATGCAGTACATAAATATAAATAACAGAAAGTAAAAAGACAATATTTATAGTGGTTCAGTGTCTATAAAAAGACAACCTACATCCACTGTTACACCACTTAGGTGCCAAATTCACTAAGATCAGATCACTTAGATCAATACAAGTAGTTCCCCCTTAAAACTAGGTTCACTCAGATTCCTATTCTAACAAGAGATAAACTACCCTATTCACTCAGATTACAACTCACAAAGAGTTAACAAAAACCTCACAAAGAGATATCTACACTAAGTAGAAATAAAAACAGGTGAGGGAACAACAACAAAAGGTGTGACTATTTCTAAGAAAATTCTAACCAACTATCCTATGAATCACACAAAGAATAAAATATCTCTCTCTCTAAAATTTGTTGGCTATAGACTTGCTTAGGCAGAATGCTTGTATGCTCAGGGTTGTTGTTGCTTCTTCTGAGGACTTCATCTATTTATAGATTGAGTGGTGTGATTTATCCGTTGGGGAATTCAAATTTGAATTCAGGGTAAGGCTCCTCTCTCTCTATTGGCATGTGTGAAGTGGTCCTCATTCTTCACACAGGATAGTACTGAGTGTACTATTGTCATTTTCTTCAAAATTCTGGCTGTCTTCAAATTAATCTTCATTATCCTCCAGATTTCTTTAGAAATAACCTCCACTTAATTAGTATATTTTAGTGAGTGCATGAGAGCTACACTAGTTGTGCTTAAGGGTCTTCATAATCTTCAAATAATCTCTGACTTGTACTCTCTCTTCAAACGGTCTTCTCAACTGTAGGGTCTTCAACCTTGTAGCTGTAGAGTCCTGTAAATATGAAAAATCGGCTGTAGAGAAACATTCCAGCTGTAGGGTCACGTCTGGCTGTAGAATGATCAAGTATACAGCTGCAGACTTCACTTACAACTATAACTTTCAAAAACAAATTTCCTTAGAACAAGTGTTAGATTAATTTAGCCAATTAAGCATATGTTTTACACACATCAAAATCTAGACCAAGGTACTTAACAATTTCCCCCTATTTTGATGATGGCAAAACACATAATCGAAACAAGTAACAAAGCCAATAAGATATTGCCAAAAAGAACATGAGCAGAACAAAACAGCATAAGAACAAGCAAACCAACAGAAAGAAAAGCTGCATAAATAAAAGGGGCTCAAAGATACAGCTTACAGAATGTAATTAGACTAAAAACTAAAGAGTTTTAGTGTCTAATCTATAAACATAGTCTTCATCTCCTTCTATGCTTAGGATCAGCATCTTCTTCTTCATCTTCTTCATCATCTGATTCATCTTGAGGCTTGAAAATTCCTTGCTCTGTCAGCTTCATGTTCTTCTCATCTTCTTCAATGTACTTCATTAACATCTGAAATTCATATGCTTCAAATTCTTCTTCTTCTTCTTTCCTTGATTTGAAAACCTTCTTAGGCAATGGAGCTCTCTTCTTCTTTCCACCAAGGAGATGAGCATTATCTCCTCTGTATAGAGTTCCATCAGCCTTTAATGCTTTTAACTTTTGAAATCTGTCTTTCTTATACTTGATTTTCTTTATCACTGTATGCCTGTTACAGATACTCAGAAAATTTTCCCAAAGAATATCAAATTCAGTCTTCATAGTTTTCTCTTTCTCAGCTTCCTCATTCTTTTCTTCAGTAGGTATCATGCTCAAGGGTTGAAAATTCAAAGGTTGAGCAGTGACAACAGCTGTAGATTCCTCAAAATCTTTCTTTCTCTGTTTCTCTCTTTCTTCTTTTTCTCTTTCTTCCTTTCTTGAGACTCTTTTACAGTCTTTTCCCAATAACCCAAAGGTTTTTGAGCTGTAGGTTTCTTTCCAACTGTAGATTTAGGGAGCTGTATAATCTTGTTTCCTTTAGAGCTACCCTTCATATGTTCAGGCTGTGTTCTTTCCTTTGGTTGTTCTCCCAGTCTCATAGATAAATCTTTTGATTTTGCATCTTCAAACTCCTTTGCCAAAGATTTACCAATATCTTTAACATTTTCTAGAATATCCTCAGTGATCTTATCACCTTTCTTGATCTCTTTCTCAATTCCACTTTCCCCCTTTTTGCCAACATCAATATGTGACAAAATGGTAGAGAGTTTGCTCATTAGCTCAGTCTTCAAGCTTTCATTACCAGAGATCATCATTGTCATTTCATTCTTCATGCTTTGAACCTCAAGTTTCCGATTGAAAGAATCATCTTTCATCAGGTTGATATCTGACTGTAGAGAATTGATTTCTCTTGTCTTCTGAATAATATCCTGTCTGACCAATTCATTCTGATTCAAAAGTCCATGTACAACAGCTTTGAAGTTCTTTTCTAGTACTTTCTTTTCCTCCATTCATCTGTCTTCAACTTTCTTCACCAAATCTTCCATTCCTTTTCTTACTTTTTGAGAAATTATAGCATCTGGCACCCTTTTCACTTGCTTAATAATATCTGCCTCAATTCCCTTGAAAGACTCCTCTAAGTCTTGCAACTTTGATACAACCTCTTTAGGTGTCATCTTGGGGATTGTATCACTATCTTCTTCTTCAGAATCACCTTCCCTAATCACCAACTCCTTTCCTTTTACAGTCTTTTGAGCTTTAGAAGGTACCAACTCTACAGCTGTAGAGTCTTCAGTGGTAGCCTTCCTCTTGCTAAGAGTCTTTAGTGGTAGTCTTCAGCTGTAGAATCTAATGATCCGTATAAGTATGCGGTAACTACGTCCATTAACTGCATTTAACTTCCAGGGATATATGGCGGAACTTTATAATATTAACAACAGGAGAATTTGTTTGATCACATCAAACTCAATAATGAGTCACTGCGAAAAACCCTTAAGCTGTTAATCTCGCTTTGTATCTCTCAACTTCATTTTGTTTCGTATTAATACCCATTTATATCCTTCAAGGATAAAATATTTAGGGGGTATGTACGATAGAACAAAACAGTTTATTTTGCGAGTCTAGCTCTTCCATATTTGCTTCTTTCTATTGCATCTAATCAAAGTGCTTCGAGCACTGAATTTAGATACTGGTACCAGATTTTAGAAAGAGAAACTATGGGTTCGAATATGTTGTCGACAACAGTGATATGTTGTCTCTTGTGTTTATTTATTTTAAGATTCATGTGAACCCGATCTTTATCATTTCCCAAAGGTATGTATTGATCTGGGTGTTCCGCAATCCTAGTATTTTGATTACTATATGCACGTGCTTTCACTAGGATTTCTCATCTTTAGGACGAATCTCTTCAAGAGATTTAAGGGGTGACATAGTGTGTTTGCTAGCTTTACACTTAAGCGAACTTGGTTCGCTTATGTTAATGCTTCCTTTACGCTTTTGGCCCATGGGGGGATTAACATTTGTCTTCAAAGGGAGTTGTACCCTTTGAGGCGCATTTACCGCAGGTATATGCAACTTAGTCACTCCTTTATGATCAGTGAATGCATCTGGCAGGTTATTTGCTAAGTATTGCAAATTTATTATCTTTTGAACTTCAAGTTAAGTTTGATTTGTGCGTGGGTCTAAGAACTGAAGATCTTTTGTGTTCCAAGTAATTTCACGGCATTTATTTAGTGTGGTATTTTTCTCTCCCCCTAATGCCAGAAATAGATCTTTATTGAATGTGCAGTCAGCGAAACGGGCTGTAAACTGATCCCCAGTTAAAGGCTCGAGGTATTTAAGTATTGTGGGAGATACAAAATCGATGTAAATACCGAGTTTCCTTTGTGGGCCCATAGAGGTTCGCTTAGAAGGTGGTATTGGAACATACACTGCACAATCGAATGTACGCAGATGGGAAATGTTAGGTTCATTTCCACGCACGAGTTGAACAGGGGAATATTCATGATATGCAGTTGGTCAGAATTGGATTAGTGATGATGCATGAAAAATAACATGCCCCCAACATGAAATAGGTAAGTTCATTTTTTGTAGTAGCGGTCTAGCGATTAATTTAAGACGTTTAATCAATGATTCAGCTAGACCATTTTTTAGTATGAACATGAGGGACCGAATGCTCCACTTTGATTCCCAGTGCCATGTAAAAATCATCGAATGCCTTAGAGGTGAATTCACCGGCATTATCCATATGAATGGATTTAATAGGATGATCTGGGAATTGAGATCTCAACAAAATAATCTGTGCAATAAGCATTGCAAAAGCAGTATTGCGAGTAGATAGCATGGTGACATAAGTCCACCGAGTGGATGCATCTATTAGGACCATAAAGTACTGGAATGGTCCAAATGCTGGGTGTATCGGTCCACAAATATCTCCTTGAATCTGCTCAAGGAATTTAGGAGATTCAGTTCTTACTTTACTACTGGAAGGATGAATTATGAGTTTATCCATTGTGCAAGCATCACATATGTATTCATTAACAGAAGGGATTCTGTTGTGTGTTATATTATGGCCAGATGAATTACATAGAATCTGACGCATCATGGTTTGTTCTGGATGTTTTAACCGCTCATGCCATAATTTGAAAGAATTTGGATCATTAAGTTTAGATTAAGGGCTATATGGAGATTTGAGGGTCTGATGTATGTGTAATACAAGCCAGACGAGTAAGATGGAAGTTTTTCGACGATGTGTTTACGACAATTTAAATAGTGAGTCATTAATAGATATTCACTATTGTCCTCAGTATTTGTTTCAATGTGATAGTCATTCTATCGAATGTCTTTGAAACTGAGGAGGGTACGCTTTGATTGTGGAAACAATAAAGCATTTTCGATTATTAATTCGGTACCCATAGGTAGTATGATCGTTGGCTCTATCAAAGCCAACGATTTGTATGTCGTCATCAGAAATAGTAGTGACACTTCCTTTCTTTTCAGTTAATGTTTGAAAAAATTGTCTGTCTTTCGAGATAGTATGTGTAGTAGCACTATCTACTAAGCACAAAACATTAATATCCATAAACACAGAATTGTACGTTTAGATATGAGGAATGCTAAGGAGAGCCAAGATTACAGACGTTGATTGATCAGCCGCACAAGGGATCACTTAGGTCCTACTTTATTAAAAACGTATTTAAATTATTTTTGTAGACAATAGTCATATGTTCATCGTCATCCTTGTCTATGACAAAGCCTGCTTCGAGCAGGTCGGTGTGGTGTGGTGTGTTTCACCGTGAGGAGCCTTCCCCTTTTTATCTTTTAGCATACGTTGATACGCTTCCACCAAATGTTTTGGTGTACGACACGAGCGAGACCAATGGTCGTCGCATCCACACTTGTGACAGACTTGTTTTTTCTGTGCACGTGAGCTCGATGGTTGATCATGAGGTGCATTCTTTTCAGTTGCACTAGGTTGTGCATTGTTGCGACCTCGACCTCTTCCTCTACCACGGCCTCGACCTCGGGTCGATCCGCGTCCCCCACTCGCCTCATTTCCTTTTCCACGTTTATGGCCTCTAGAGTTCCTCCGAGTAGCATGTGCCTCAGGCACAGCTTGTGAGCCAACCGATCTAGTATTGTGATTTTTCATCAACAATTGGTTGTGCTTTTCAGCAACTAAAAGTGCAGAAATGAGCTCGGAGTGTGATTGATACTCTTTGGCCTTGTACTACAGCTGGAGTACAAGATTACTAGCGTGAAAAGTGGAAAGAGTTTTTTCAATTAACTGATCATCAGTTATTGTTTCTTTACACAGCTTAAGCTGAGAAACTATGCGATGTAGGGCGGAGTTGTACTCCGTTACAGACTTGAAGTCTTGGAAACAAAGTGTTATCCATTCATGTCTGGCTTCGGGGAGGATCACATAGTGTTGTTGTTGGAATCGATCCTGGAGGGATTTCTACAACGTCGATGGATCTTTTTCAGTGAGGTATTCGTTCTTAAGATCTTTGTGAAGATGATGTTTTAAGAAGATTAGAGCTTGTGCCTTTTGGGCAGGAGTGGATTTAGATTTTTGTCTAATTGTGTCAGTAAGGTCTTTAGAGGTTAAGTGGATTTCAACGTCAAGAGCCCATGTCAAATAGTTATGGCAATCAAGTGCCAATTAATCGAATTCACGTTTAGTGATGTTTGATATGTTTTTGCTACAAAAATTAATAAATAAAAATTTATTAAAATGATTTGTTTGTAGCATTTAATAATAAGGCTCAAGAAAAATAAATGCTAAGACAGAAAATTTAATAATGGGGGGGCGGGGTATTTAATAAAGGATTGCGTGTATGACTTTATGATACATTTATTAATGGGACTAGAACCCAAAAATAATTATTGGATAAGGTCTAAAAAAAATTTGATGATTTGGGCTTCGTAATACCATTATGAATTTTATTAATGGAACATCGGACCCAGAAATAATTGTTACGATCCAAATTAATTAGGATTAACTAAATAAAATATCCAATCAATTAAAAAAATGGCCCAAGTAATTGTTTTTTTTATTAATAGGGGTCGGTCCATTTAGGAAAATAGGCCCATTTTTTTATTATGTTAAAGGGCTCGGCCCATTTTTATGAGAACAGACCCATTAAAAAGGCCCAAAATACAATTAAAAGAGGCCCAATATCAAAAAAAGGCCCAAAGGTGGGCGGCCCATAACTAGAAAATTAGGGTTTCAGATTCTTCAGCACACGACTTGTAGAATTTTCACGATTGGAATCGGTTAGTCACAAGCGAGAAAATCGCGACCAGAAAATCACGACCACGTCGCAGTCGCATAACCGCCGTTCATCGAGAGCGGGGTTCTCGCATTATCGTCGTGTCATCGCACATAGACGTCGCACCGGAGGTGTGCCTCACAGGCGCCGTCGCCGTTTCGCGCAGCAGGGGATCGTTGCCACCGCGGTTCGCGGCCCGCCGTTGCCGATTTCGCGCAGCCCACAGCCGTCGTCGCGGCGCAAATTCGCCGTTCGCACAGCGTCGCCTGGTCTCGGCATCGTGCGTCGCGCGGTCGCCGTAGCCGACGCGCGTCGCCATCGTCGCCATCAGGCAGTCCATCGCGCCGGAGGGACGGAGGCGCTGTCGCGCCATTCGACGCCGTCGGATATTGTGCCACTGATGCGGTATGGCTACCGTCGGCGTACAGGCGCCGTCGCATCGGTGCCGTCGCAGCGCTAGGAGCTGAGTCGTGGCCCGGCGTCGTTGTGGCGCATACACAGGTAGGTGCAATTTAAAGTGTGGAAATTTTCAGTTTTCTGAAAATATTGATTCAGATGTTGAATTTTCGATTTCACTAAAAACATGAACCATTGTTGCATTTCAGTATCAATTGAAAGCTTGAGTTTCAGAATTATGTTTTTTGGAAATTGATTTCAGAATTTGATTACACAAAAGAATCTGCTGTTGGTTTTGAATGTGTATTCCCGAAGGAATTGGAATTGGAATTGGAATGTGTATTCCCGAATTGGAATTTCGGAAAAATTTGATTCAGATCCATGATAAACAATTTGGTATCTGGGTTTTGTTAATAGGCATAGGATATCACATAATTAAGCATAATAAACTCATACTATTGCAGTTCATATTCATAAGCAAATTCAAGCATACAGAATATGCCTAATGTATTTTCAAGGCTATCAACGATATATCATATGAACAGATTGCAGTATACATGTATTCACATGTCCAAAATAATATCAAAGCATAATCATATATTAGACATATGGATTTGCAGTATAATTTGTAAGCAGAATATTCTATTGAATACATCATAAATATATCACGGAAACAAATCATGAATATATCCAGCAGTAAGCACATGTATACAGTGAATTCTTCCTATGCACGTGAACAGTATAAACATATCATCAGATAGATACATAATCTGAACCGAAACATATTAGGCAATTCCTAATTCATTGATTTTATAATTTTTTCAGATTAATGATAATCACGAAACTTATGGTTTCAGCAATTTATTAAAATTAATCCCAAATTTGATTTGATCCAGAATAGCTTGAGCAATCCTCTCGTGAATCCTTGCTCTCGTGAATCCTTATTGCTCGTAGAGACTCGTGCTGATAACGTGTTGAAATCGAGAGAAAAGCGTAAAGCGTAAAGTAAATAACACTGAGTTTGGTAACCCAGTTCGTCACAGAGTGACTACGTCTGGGGGCGCCCAAGCCAGGAGAGTATAAACTATATCTGCCGTCAAAGTGTTTACAATGTTGAAGTGTATGAAATACAAAGGGAACGATACAATATATAAGAGTATCTAACCCTAACATCTAAATCTTGTGGCCTAAAGCCCACTGGACTATAGTCTAATATTATGTCCATTATAAGATAATATATTATTCCAATATATTATAACAGTATATATATTGAGTTTTAATTAGTGGGAGTGTAGGATTGAGTATATATATACATTAATAATTATCTCAACCACTTTATTACAGTTCCATTATCTACACCTTATAATTATGAGCCTGAGCCATTATTTCTTTAAGGAATAGAAAATTGTTGTTTCAGATTTTCAATCTTTGTGGCTGATACACTGTAGAAGCCAATTATACAAGAGGTATTTAAGTAAATTTATTTTAAATATTTTATAAGTTTTAATATTTTTGTATGTTGGTTTTAAGAGTTTATAAGATGTTATATTTAAGTAGGTTATAAGTTGTTGGAGTATTTGACTAACATAACTTATAAATTATTTGATAATTTAATATTATTTTTATTTTAAAAAATATTAAAAATAAATTTTTTATTATTTTTTATGTTGCGGTAGGGGTTGCGGAGTAATGGCATCGGGTTTCGGGGGTGAGGCGGGTGGGTGGGGTGGAGGTGTTGAAAAAAATAATTTAGAAAATCCCAACTTATTTTTTTACAGCTTATAAGATGTAAAGTGCTTATTTTAAAATCTTTAAGCAGTTAATATCTTATATTATCAAATACACTAAAACATCTTATAAGATTTTTAACAACTAATAATTACACTCTCTACATCCAACCATTTTAATATCCAATAATATTATTGTAAATTTGTCAAAACATCTAATTCCATTATATTTAAATTGAACAAATTAACTTTGGTTATGATTTTAAAAAAAAAATTTATTGTTGTGGCCATATAGAAAAGACGAAGGGAGAGAAAGAAATTAAACTAGGGTCACTTACATATTGGTTCAAAAAAGTCACTATATTTACAAATTGGTTCAAAAAATTTGCACGGTAGTATATTTTTTTATTTTGCACGGAAGAGTTTTTTTTTTTTTTTGCACGGGACCAATATGTAATTTTTTAAAAAATTTCGTTGGGTTGGTTTTTGTTCAGAATTTTGTTGAACTTTATCCTTCTTTCTTTTTTTGATTTTTTTTAAAAATATTGAATTTTTAACCTATTAATTCTTTTTACAGAAATTACTTTTTTATTTTTTTAAGGTATTAATTTGAAAAAAAATTAGTCCAATATTGTTAGTTTTATTGCAACCTAAATACTGCACATAAAAAAAAAATTCTCTGCAAAATGAATAAACATATATGCATATTTTGAAATTTTCCGATTCTGCATATATATATTTTTTTATTAATATATAATTCAATAACTATATTCATATATGCAATTTTTTTTATTCTACAAATACGTGATTTTTTCTATATATATTGATTTTTTCAATTTCAATTTTTTTTTCGTATTACACTAAAAAATTGAATAAAAAGCACAACATAAAAAATTCCCCTAATGTTACCACACTTACAATTTTTTACAGCATTAATTACAATCATAAAAGATTTACAATAATTAAAAAAAAGGCAAAATAATATCTAATTAATGTATTTTTTGCATACTATACCAAAAAATTGAATAAAAAGCATAAAATTCTGAATATATTAATAAAATTCCCAAATGTTATAACACTCGCAATATTTTAAAAAAATTATAGCATTTATAATATCCTCAAATTGTTAGAGCAATTCCAATCATAAAAGATTTACAGTAATATGAGGGTGAGAAGCAAGAATATGCTAATGCAAGTAAGAATATATGGATCGAACCAAGGTTAAAACCGATATGGTAAGATCTTACAATTGCATGTTTATTATTAGCTTCCGTACTGTTGAGAATATAATCGACCTCAAGGCTTAAACTATTTAAGCAATAATCAAAACAATTGAAGAACTCTTATATTAACACAAATGCAGAAATTAAGAAATCAAAACGCTCAAAAACAAAAAAAATTACGTGGTTCGATCAATTGATCTACGTCCACGGATGGGGTTTCTCACTTTCACTAATCAATAGAAGAATAATATTTACAGAGTACAATGTGTATTCGCAGCTTATCTCAATAATGCATTATGATCTCTGGTTTGAATGCTCATATATATCCCTAATCCGTAACTGATTTTAAGCTCAAATAAATCTGATTAATTGTATGGTTATAACCCTCAAAGAATAACTAATCAACCATCCAACATAATTATTCCTTCAATAGCTTTAAAAATAACCGACCATGCCACTGAGATTGGAGCCGCCTTTGTCTTCCTCTATTTTAGTTCTGAATATTAAGTTCATAACCATCACTTCAGGATGGTCTAATTGTCTCAGTCCAAAAATCTCAGGAAACCGGTATATTCAGCTTAAGATGTAACTTTGGATCTTGCCTTCAGGTAACTGAGCCTTCAGTAATATGTGCCTTCAGGATCGGATCACTCAGGAAGTGAGTCAGGATCAGTGCACTCAGCCTTAGTTTCAAACCTTCGCTCAGACTCAGGATCAGATTCTTTCAGGTTCAGGATCTAATCTCAGGATCCAGTTGTATTCATAACCCAGTTGATTCAGTGAACCCAGGGAGATCAGATTTCTCTTCAATTCTGGCACCAGCTTCACATTTGAGAGTATTCTTTCCACTCCATTATGCAACTTCTTCCTGACAGAACCACTCCCTTTCACCTTGTAGGTTTGATTGTTGCCAAACACTACTGAGCCCCCATCACATCTCCTAAACTCTCTGAATAATGACTAATCCGGGCACATGTGGAATGAACATCTTGATTCAAGTATCCATTCATCATTCAGCTTCAAGTTTGTCACAGTCAACACTTTAGCACTATAATACCCTTCTTCAGCAGCAACTGTTGTATCAGCCTTTTGTTCTTCTCCTTGTTTCTTATTCTTTTCAGGGCAATTCTTCTTGATTTGACATAAAGTAACATCATACCCTACTAAAATCCCAAAACAAACACACACTTTTACTATTCATTAAGGTTTTCACATCTCAGGATTTCAAAGTCATGACTTGCTACGACCCCTTAAATCCCAAAACAAACATACCCTAAGAGAATAACCAAATTATTATTTTATTTTTATTAATTTATATAAAATTTGTATGTGATCGTCTTTTTTTTTTTTGGATCTAAAAAAAAATCAAGTAAAGTCTTATTTTTAAAGTTGTATTTATATTTTTCTTTTAAAACTTACTTTTTAAATTTTTTATTCTATATATGAAATTGATTTTTCATCTCCTATCATGTTCCACCTTTTAAATGAGATAAACTTTTTTAATATTATATTAAAGTCAGAGGATTGTGATCGAACCCAACTGAATAATCTTTTTGGGAAGGTGGAGTAGAGAGACTCATTGGTATATTTGTGAATTATTTTAGAATTAATCCAACAAAACATTTTTCTTTTAATTCAGGAACAATTTTTTCTTACTGGAGAGCAAAGGATATCAATTAGGAGAAGTTTGGGGGACAAGAGACAGTACATGAGATAGTATATAAGTTCTTGTAGTGTTTTTAAACATTATATATACCTGGAAATTAAAAAAATAATTAAAATTAAACTAGTAAGGAATATTAATAGAGACACATTTTAAATCCCCAATTATTATTGTTCAAACGATACAAAAGACGAGCACGCCATAAACATGAACAAAAACAATAAATCCAAGAACACGAGGAATAAAGTTACAACAAAAGACAACAGAATACAAATAGGATTGGGGATTGAGAAGCGGCATCACCAAGGAAGGGAAGGTGGGGATTGATATTGTAAGTTCTTCCATCCTCCACTTAATATATATCCTCCCAAAGTGAATGACATGCTTCTTACGAGCATTTCCATCTGCATATATAATTAATTACGTACATGTTAGAAGCTGCAGCTGCAGAATTATTAATCAAAGTAATTAAGGTAAGTTGATGAGAATGGAATTAGGAAATTAGAAGATATAATTACTTTAGTGGATATATACCGATTGAAACATAGCCGTAAGTAAACATAGTTTGAGCGAAGTAAGAGAGAAAAAAGAATGAATTGAGTGATATATGTATTGTGAAGGATGCAGATGGAAGAAGCTGCTTTATTGATTATATATATATAGGACTAAGTTGATGACGTGGACATCACATTTACCAGAGATTGTTAATTCACTTCACTACAAGTAAACTTTAATCATACCTACAAGTAAGAGGTGTCATCTGTCCTTAGTAATGAAATTGTGTACGCAATTCAGACAAGTTAAAATCAATTACTTAGTAATTGAAAAATTAAAATTTTCAGTCTGCCCCTTCTCATGAGTCATAATTATATATTTTTGTCTTTATTTCTACTCTCTCATTTTCAACCGATTTATATTTTTCCAATGGTGAGATATATATACACATGAAAACAATATCACAACAACCATTATAAAATGGGTCAACCATAACTAATCACGAATTATTTATCTTTATTGCAAGTACTCCCTTCGTTCCACGACTATATATTTTCATAGTTGTCCTGAGAACGTTAACCAAGAAAAGTAAGTACGTAAGTGTAAATTAATTAATTAAATAAAAAATATATATTTTATTGATTTTTATAAGTGTAAAAAGTTTCTTTTTTTAGGCGAGTTAAAATAGAGTTGGGACGTCCAAATGAAGCAAGTATGAAATTAGTCATGGAATGGAGGGAGTAGTATATTGTGAATTTATTCTGGTTATAATATTTTTTTTCTTTTTGATGTGCGAACATGCTTTATTTTTCGAGGCTTAGAAATTGTTTGGCGCTCAAAACAGAAATACTGCTCAATTGTCCAATTTTACAAATATATACACTAAAAAGGAAATTGTAATGATATTTTGTACACCACCTAGACAAGTTATTAAAGTTTGGCAAGAAATGTTGTTTAGTGGTGTGATTCGATGTAGTCTTTTTATTTATTTTTAATTGATGACCAACTCTTTACGACATAACTTCTCTTATCAGACCTGGTTTGGTTCGTTAAATAAGCTAAGATAAATTAAATTAATTTATCTAATTTGATGTTTGATTTAATGGACAAAGAGCAAAGATTAATAAAAAGCCCAAAATTAAAATTCAACTATCTTATAAATGTTAGATAATATTATTTTAGAGAAGATATATGATAATAATTCAATGTTTATCTTTACTAAAATACTTCTCTTATATTAAAAAGGAGAACCATAATTCACTATATTTTTGTTTAGGATATAGAGGGCAAAATTGTCAATTACATTTTTTTTATTATTAATCTTACAATCCAAACATTCAAAATGAAATTATCTTACATTACTAATTATTTTAATCCATCAATCCAAGCATACTATTTAACTGATCACAAATAACAATCTCTAGATTATAATCTTGTCTAATCTATCTTTAATTATTTATCTTGTCCATTGAACCAAATGGGCATTAGAGCATCCGTTTTCAAATATCCCACTCCTAGTACAATTCTTCGTCACAACTGCCACCTAAAAAGTAAATTATATCTATCAAATTATACTTCTACTCCCCAATAATCTCAGATAATATTATAAATATTTCAGGGACACATAATCTTCTAATTCATTCTTTATTAATTCAGTATTAATTTAGTTATTTTTTTAACTATAATAAGAACTTATGAATTTATATTAACCAATATAATTAATTAGTTATTTAAAAAAAATCATTTTTATAATTTAAAAAATTAATCTTTTTTTGCAACTTAATGACAAATAAAGTTTAAAATTTTATTGAGAAATAGAAAACGAGTAAATAAGTACAACGCCATTTAACATTTTCCTGATTTAAAAAAAAAAGAAAACTGAAGAAGAGCATATCATTTGTTATCCTTGTGGTAGAACACCAAATATATGTTTTAGGTCAAATATGTTTTCAAATTACTTTATGGAAATGAGAAAAAAATGAATTGGTTATGAATATAAAACCAGTCGGTATCTGTATCACCGACTGGTGACTCATATAAGTATGTATATTGATCGGGGGACAAGAGCCGCAATTTCAGCAACCACATGGGTTTATCAGCCCCCACTTCTGACCAAGATGATAAGATGATATTTTGATAATAAAAATTAAACCAATTATTTCATAAAAATAAATAATTATTTATTTATTTTATCTATTAAAACAACCTAAATATAACTTCTGTTTTTAATTAATTAATTAACAAAAAATATTATATTTACTAATTTATATATTTAAATAAATATAAATTATTTATATAATAATAAATTAATATAGTGTGGTAAGACCAAGTTTATCAGCAACCCACACAACCCGGTCCCGAAATTAAATATTATTTCTCTCTCATCCATCCACACAACCTAACATACATCCATTTATCTTACTTTTATCAGCAACCCACACAACCTAGGTTAACTAATATTATAACATTTCATTATTCTTCTATTTTACTTATTATATATTATCAATAATTATTTTTTATTTTAAAATTAATTAATAAATATATTTTTTACTAATAATTTTTAATTAACATGAAAAAAAGATTACTACAAAAAATTAAAATTAAAACTTGATTAATTTGGAATATGTGATTTTTAATGTGAAAAAAAGAATAATTTTTAATGTGCTCCAAAATATATCAAGAGTGATCTCTATTTATAGAGAATGAAAAAATACGAATTTTGGTATATTTTTTAATTAATAATTTTTTAAATAAAATACATTATATATAAAATTTGGAGAACCAATTAAAAATTGACACATGTCAACAAATAATTGGCCCCCTGGTTGAATTAGTGTGCTGTGGCGCAGCACAGGTGGATGCCCAACTTAATTTCTATTATTTTTTTTTGTCCGCTAGCTAGTACCGGCCGCTGATAAACTTGGCCTAAAAACTTTAGTATCAAAATATCATGTTATCATCTTGGTCAAAAGTGGGGGCTGATAAACCCATGTGGTTTCTGAAATTGCGGCTCTTGTCCCCCAGTCAATATGCATACTAGTATGAGTCACCGGTCGGTATCACAGATATCGACTGGTTTTATATTCATTTTTTATCCATTTTCATAAAGTAATTTGAAAACATTATTAATTAAATAAATTTGCCTATGTTTTAGTGTGCTTCAATTGTAGCGAAAACATAATTATAAAATAATTTTGGGCCCATCAACACACTTTGTCTTCCATTTGTATCAGTATCAGTTCAAATATTACCACTCTGAGCACAATTTAGTATCAATACATGCAAATACAAAAAAATTGCTTTTAATATTTTATTCTATAAATTATGTTGGATGTTTTAAACTTTGTGTTCCACATTTTTTTAGTGATATAAATTTGATCAATTTGAACAAAAATATAACTCAATTTGGAATTATATATAATTAATTACTTAAAAATAAACTGATTAAAAAAATTTAGTAATGTCAAATAATAAATTTAGAACATTATAAATAATTATTGAAAAATATTAAAATAAACAAATTAAAAAGTAAACAGAAATTATTTTGATGACATTGAAAAAAAAAAACATGACTCAATTTAAAGTTACATATAATTAATTGTAAAAAACAAACAAATTAATAAATTTTAGTAATGTCACTTAATAAATTTAGGACATTATAAAATTTATTCAAATATATATATATATATATATATATATACATAAAAAATTAGAAATAATAAACAATTAATTAGATGCGTTAAAAAAAATGACTCAATTTGGAGTTATATACAATGAACTGCATAAAAATGAACAGTAATGTGAAATGCCCGAGTGGAACACATCACCTATGAGTCGCCCAGAGATCGCGTGTTTGGAACCTCTCAAGCGTGAGATTGGAGAATTATTTTAGAGCCTTATAAGACTCATATAAAAGATGCAGTGGCTATATCAACCGGGGCCAACAGATTCGAGCCCAGCTCAGCCATAGGAAGGGCCTGGGTTCGAACCAGCTTGACCCCAAATTTTTTTTTGACGAAATTATTTAGTGACCGCGACGGTAGCTAAATATCTAACAATAAAAAATATTTATTTAAATTTAATATATTCTGAAATCTAAATCTCTAGCAGTAGATAAATATGTATAATACATTAATTATATTAAATTTTCATGTCGGTCGCAAAATGCTCCAAAACGGGTCAACACCCGGGTACTTTAGCGACCAATTAGCGACCGTCCAAAATATCGGTCGCTAAAACAATTTAAAAAACAATCATTTTTTAAAATTTAGAACATTAATCATTTTTTGCAACTAAATTTAAAATTTTTATTGAGAAATAAAAAACGAGTAAGTAAGTACAACGCCATTCAACATTTTGCTGATTTTGAAAAAAGAAATTTGAAAAAGAGCATATCGTATGTTATCATTGTGGTACAACACCAAATATATGTTTTACTGCTTCAATTGTAGCGCAAACATAATTACAAAATTTTCACCTAAAAAATTATATAAAATAATTTTGGGCCCATCAACACACTTTGTCTTCCATTGGTATCAGTGTCAATATAAATATTACCACTCTGAACACATTTTAGGATTTAGGATTTTATGGTTCCTGAGTCTTTTAGTCCTCAGGACTAAGTATCAGTGAGCACTCTCAATTTCTAACTAACTGAATTCTTAAGGAAATTTTTTTGAGAAGTTAAAAGTTATTATCAGTGAATTCTCATACACTGATCCAGACTCATTTCGGGACCAACAAAATTTTAGATGTCATAGAGAACTAAATCAAATGAAAGAACAGTACTCCATCTTATTTAAAACTAAATATCGTTCTACATTTTAAATTATATAATTAATGTTTACGAGTGTTTATCCGTTCATTAAAGCATGTAAATGTGTAATGAAAATGGTAATGTTCCACAAATAAAAGATATTTTTTTACTAGATTTATTTTTATTTTTATATAATCAATTCAATAAAATTAGTTATATATTTTTTAAAAATAATATATTATAATTCGTCTAAAATAAAATAAAGGAAGAATTTCATATTAGGGCCCAAATTTTAAGGTAAGTCTCAATTTAAGACTTTAATTTTGAAGTGTCTCAAATTAAGATTTATCTTTATTTCATTTTAATTTTCTATAAAAAAAACTCAAAGCATAAAAATATTTTATTTCGAATTAAGATTTAAAATATAAAAAAAAAATTATTTAATATTCATATTTGACGTAATTAATTTTTTTCAATTCATCGTTCAACAAGAAAAAATAAATTTTAAAGCATGTTTAATACTTGCATAAAATTTTATTAATTATTTTTAGTTTTGATACATTGACTAGCGATTTGTGTTCGCACACAAATGCACTTTCCTACAAGTGTATAGGATCGTGTAGTGGTAAGCTGACCAAGTTATAATATTGAATCCACAGGAAGCAATTAGACAATCTAATCCTAAAAATTGTGTGTGAGTCTTGAAATCAAATAAACAAAAATAAAAATGCAAGTTTGGGTTTCTATCTAATTAGTAACTACAGCAGATAATGAAGACAATTAAATATGAAAAATCAGGAAATTATCAAACTAACACGAGAGTGTGTGCAGGAGTGGTGATATGCCTTGGGTGAATTCCATTATGTAAAAATAAAAGTAAATTCCTAGAAGCTCTATCATCAATTTCATCTGAGAAGTGAACTAGGCATAATACCTTATTAGAATATAAACTCTAATTTTTATCCTAATACCATTAATTGTTTTGTTCTCAGTTCCTAAGCATTTGTCAATGTCAGAGGAACATTAACTCTTTTTTTTTTTATCGGTAAATGTTAGTAGTTAGTAAGTTAGTTACACCAAGTCTCCAAACACTCCCACAATAAACTCCTAGTCAACCTTATATCTCCCATCTCCCAATTCGTTCCCAGAGGGAATCGAACCCGGGTCACCCACTCAAGTGAGGAGCCCGGTGGCTAGGTGAGCTAACCCACCTGGTTAGAGGAACATTATCTCTTAACTTAGGTTTTACTATTATCAAGTGAATACTTTTGCCCTTCTCACTCAACTCTCGTTTTGTCGTTATCAGGACTTCAATACCATTCTCAAATAACAAATTCCTAAGTAAAATCAGTAACCAATTTCAGGCATTCACTCAACAAAATCCATTGACTCAAGATCTAAAAAAATATTACTAAAATTAACACATAATTTCCTCCACCCAAAGCACAAAAAGACTTAGCTCATAGCTAATTGGGGAACAAAACTAATTGAGATAATAAGCATAATTGACAATAACTAAAATGAGAAAAGAGTTACTAAATCTATTTGAAACTTGAAATTGAAATCAAAGCATAATAGTCTGAACCAATATGAATTACCAGAATAAAATTACTTCAAAAAGTAAATAAACTAATCCCTAATTTAATGTTCTTTCATGAAAAATCCCTAAATTAATCCCTACTGCCTTCCTAAACTAAAGCGTGATTTTCTCTCAAATACGTTCTGTGAATATATATATGCGAGGGCAGCAAATGGGCCTTTAATTAGAAATTGCCCTTCACATAATTAGATTGGGCTTCCTTACTAAAAGATGGGCTGAGAAATTAACAATCCAACCTTGGCCCAATTGTTCCCTTCCATGTACCTGTAAACAGAGGCGGTTATTGGTATGAGATGCCGGCGAGAATCGGCTGTTGATTTCTGGATTTAGCGTCGCGCGCATTGACGAAGGTGGAGTAGAGATGGCTCGCGACTGGGAAACAGGAAGGAAGAGTCGAGTTGCAGATCTTCGAATAGGAGATGTAGACGACAGCTGGTGGAGATACGACGGCACGGCGGCGTCGATGGAGAAGAGGGACGGCCGACGGCAGATTGATGAGGAGGAGGCGGGAGTCGCGACATCAGGGCGACTTGGTGGCGGAAGGTGGAGTCCGGCGATGCTGCTGTGCGTTGATGGGATAAGGACGACGGTTGTAACAGTGGTCGTCGAGCAGGGACGTAATGGTGGAGTGTAACAGAAGTGTCTGATGTGGAAGTGGTGAAGTTGAGTGCTGTGAATTGGTTTGTGTACCTGTGATTGCAGAAATGGATGTAAACATTATGTCTATATTAATAAATAAGTAAGTGTCCTGTGCACCAGTTACACGGTGTAACTCTAATTCATTTTTAAAAATTAAATACTTTATAACTGAAAAGTTAAATAATTTATTATTGAAAAGTGTATTTTTTATAGTTTAACTTTTCAGTAATAAACTATTTAACTTTTAAGTTATAAACTGTTTAACTTTTTAAAAATGAACTTGAGTTGCACCGTGTAACTGCACTACAAAAAAATATAATTTTAAAGAGGGTATTAGTGAGGGAATTGGTGAGGGAAATCAAATTGACAAGGGTAATGGCTAGGAAAAAAAACCCTTGTTAAAATACTCATCGCCAATGCATGACGAGGGTTTTAAAGAGGGAAAAATAAAACGAGGGATTTAACGAGGGTTATTATAAGACGAGGGCAAAAATTCCCTCGTTAAAGCACTTATTAAAACCCTCGTCTGTGTCCTCGCCATTAACGAGGGCTGTACAATCCCTCGGCATCTCTGACACATCAGTTAACGAGGGCGGCCCCCTCGGCAGCTCTGACACGGCGGCTAACGAGAAAAATTCCCTCGCCAAGCGGAACAGTAATTAACAAGGGCTGTGCCCCTCGCCTCCTCTTTTATTTAAAAAAAATGATTTCCCAGGTTTCGGACAAGCGAGGATTTCATCCTCTGAGCACATATATGGGTGAAATTTCGCCCTCCCTATAATTCGAACCCGCGACCTTTGACATATATGTGTAATGCCTAACCGTTTGAGCTAGGCTTGTCATTCGTTATGCTTTTCAACTATATTATATATGTAATTATATTTTATATTTATGTTATTCATTTATAATATATATTTAAATTCTTTATTGTATATTTAAGTATTCAATTATTATAACTAGATATAAAATTAAATATTATTATTGAAAATTAGTTTAATGAATTAATTTTTATTAAAATACTAAAATAATTATTTTTGTATTTTTTACATATTCATATTTCTTGATCATTTAAATTAAATTATAAAATAGTTATATGTATAATTTTTGGGTTCTACTTATTACATACATTATTTTTATTGTTCTAATTAAAATATTCTCCACAAAATTCTAAAATAGTTATATGTGTAATAATTTTCACTATTTATTTACACGTATATACACATGTTTTTATCGTTTTCAATATTCTTCTTAAAATTAAATATAATAATAACGTAGAGAGTCAATACATAATATTCGATAATAGAGCTAATATAATAATAGCCGATGTCGATAAAGTCATTGTCTAAAAAATACACAATATTTGAAAATTCGATCGTCTCTAAAAAATATTCATAAACCCTAAACAAGTCACAAAATATCTCAAACATAAACAACAAAATATCAGTCAACACTACATATTATCAACATCATCATCAACTCATTATAATCAGTATTGTGGGGATGACGACCATCTGAGAAAGTGGGATAATAAACACCGGGAGATGGAGGGTGATGAACGGGAGATCGAGGGCAATGACCAGTAGGTCGAGAGTGATGATGATCACTACCGATAGGTCGAGAGCGATGCTGACTACTAAGAATAGGAACAGGAATAGGAGGGGGATCATTATACCTACCGGCCGGAGGGGGAGCATTGAGAGGATAATGAGGGAAAGTAGTACCGGTCGGTAAGTTTCCCTGAGCGCCCGACATAAACATGGTCAACATCTGTTCAAGACGATTCACATTCTGTTGAACATCATGTACTTCCTTTCATCTTGCCTCACGCTCATGTGTAATTATACGGTCGACATCAATCTGACTATAACTTCCAATAGATGTACCATGAGATGACGAACCTGGCCCAGATGTAATGTGTCTCGTCTTACCCAGCTGACCGAGACCTTTAATCTTTCCATGTTGTTTCCCCACTCTTTGGACGTACATCTGGGAGATATCAATTTGTTATTCTCCATCTTGTGAGGTCGCTTCCATTTCATCTCTCTCTCCACTTCATGCTGTACAAACGAAAATTATTAATTAAATAATAAAATAAATCAAAAATATATTATATAATTAAATAATAAAGAAATACTTACAACAACATCAGCTATGCGTCCATACGTATACTGTCCATCACCTAAGTGGTGGTAATGCTGCATAATTTCCCATTCAGTAGGACAGAGTTGATGCTTCTTTTCCTTTATTTTTGGAATATATATGTTAATTGATATATATGTAAAAATTCACAAATAATATCGAAGTTTTATTTAAAATTTACTTACATAATCTTCGCTCCATTGAGAGGATCCTTTTGCTCCTCCCTTATGTTTTGCTATCCCACCTGATCCTCCGGCTTGAGATAATCGGTTCTTCCGGCACTGCTCGCTTTTAGCTTTCACTTCTGGAAGCTCCCAATATGCACACAGTGCATCCCATATCGCCTTATCCCAAGGTGGTACCCTCCCATCTCTTTTGTTCCATGTCTTCCAGTTGTTCAGTAGATCAGGGTATCGTTCTCTTACCTTCCCGATAAATCGCTGATACACCAAAGTGGAATTGGTGATTTCTGGATACCAATATGTTTCCCTCTGAAAAATAATAATAATAACATTACATGAATTTTTACATTATGCTATACTTAATTAAATGAAATTAAAAAATACATACTTGAAACGTGTTCCAATATTCTTGCAGTCTTTCACGGGATATCTTCTTGAAAGTATATGCCCCAAACTCCATGTGTCTTGATATTATATTTCTAACCACTCTGGCGACATTGTTTGATGGCATCAACCTGAAATCAAAATTAATATATAAAATTTGTATTGCACTAAACACATATATATTACTAATATTAATTGACTTGACATTTAGATTAATAAAAATGTAACTTACACTTCGTCGTAAAAGTAGATATACATCCGATTTTGACTTGGAGCATGTCCAGCATAATTATCATTTCCCGGAGGGGGACCATCAACTTCCATTGCCGAACCAACCAGAGATATATGTGGTGCCGGTATAGTCGGCACCGGCACTGAGTGTCCAGTTTGTTCCTCTCTGTCCACTTCTGGACTCTGAGTCCTAGAAGATCATCCGCGAATGCGACTAAAGAAACTACGTCCCCCACTAGAATTTGGATTGAGCCAGACATCTGTTACAAGAATTAAATAAAATATCGATTAATACTAAAACATAAACATATACAACAATACCATTCACAATACCTAAAACATAAACATACACAGCAATACCATTCACCATTCCTAAAACATAAACATACACAATCATCCTAATCTGAGTCTTCTTCTTCTTCTTCATCCTCATCATCATCATCTTGTTCTTGTTCTTCTTCTTCTTCTTCTTCTTCTTCGTCCTCCTCCTCTTCATTCTTCTTCTTATTTTTTTGATACGAATGATTCCTAGGCAAGAACTTATATATAGTGTATATAAATTATTATAGTGTATATATATATTTATATTGGAACTTACACAAAAATTAACTGATTAAAATGTAAATACTTCACATAAAAATAATTTTCACAATGTTGTATAAAATTTAAAGACCTTACCTTGAGCAGCGGCCCTTGTCCGGCGAGGAGGAGGAGGAGCTCCGGAGGTGGAGTTTGAAACGGGAGCTAAAATAATGGAGGGGAGAAGAGGCTGGTGGCGTGTGATAATTGCAGAGGGGACGAGGGATTTGGCGAGGGAAAGTGGACCCTCGTCAACCCTGAGAACATCATGGGGAGCTGACAGGTAGCAGTGCTGAGGGAATTGGGCCCTCGCCAATAACGAGGGCATGCAGTGGTCCTCGCCTTTGACCAGATTCAGATTACCGAGGGCTTGACCCTCGTTAGGTAGGTGGGGGTTCGGTTCCCTTGTTAAATCCCTCGCCAAGTCAAGAGGGTTGTTTATCCCTCGTTAATTCCCTCGGTATTACCGAGGGTTTTATTTTCTGTCATTAAATCCCTCATTAATTTTTTCCCTCGTTAATTCCCTTGTTATTAACGAGGGTAAGATTCCCCTCTCTAATTTCCCTCGTTAATTACCCCTTTTTTTGTAGTGCTGGTGCATACAAGACTAATCCTTAATAAATTAGATAAGAATATATTTATTGAGGCCAAATAATAAATTAGCAATTTAATTTATTAACTCAATTTAAATCTTCCTATCAAACTTGTCATTTCTTTGCACAATGAATTATCAACCAAATATATAACAATTAAGGCCCTAAATGCATTTAAAATTCTAGAATTTTATCTCAAATTGAACACAAATTGATGCAAATATGACCCTAATCATATATTATACCTAAAAAATTAGTTAAATACAAAAAAAATTTGTTTGATATATTATACTTAAAAATTAATTAAATACAAAAAATTATTATGCTAGTGAAGCTTTAAAAAAATAAAAATAAATTGATCGGGCCTTGAATTGAGACAAAAATAATAAAATTAGATCTTAAATTGAAAAAAAATTAAAATGTAGATCTTAATTCGAGACACTTCAAAATTAAAATCTAAAATTGAAACTTACTTTAAAATTTGAGCCCTAATATAAAATTATTCCATAAAATAAAAGTAATAAAAATATCCGAGCGAATATTCCTCCACTAATGTAAATCTGAGTTGGGTAGTTAATGCATGCAGAATAAACTGAACCATCCACTCAATAAAACCTTCCATCCATTTTTATATATTTTTACTCCTCTAATAATTAAGGCACTTACAAATCAAAGATTCAATTATATATATAGACTCACTTTTTAGCTTAATTAATTATAATATCAAGGCAGGCATATTAATTATACTGTCAAAAAATAATTCAAATCATGGATACTTTTTTTACTAGAATTATTTTTCATTTTATATAGTCAATCCAATAATTAAATTAGTCATATTTTCTAAAAATACTATATTATACTATTCAATTACCTAATTTATTATAATTCGTATAAAATAAAATAAAACTAATAAAGTTATCAGAGTGGGGTAGTTAATGCATGCAGGGTATACTAAATAAGGGCACGCAATAAAACCTGTTTATCTACTTCCATCAATTCTTATATCTTTTTACTCCTTCTCTAACAATTATGGCATTTACAAATTAAAGATTCAATTATAGACTCACCTTTTAGATTAATTGTCAAAAAAATTCCTCTTCATACCAAATTTATCTCAAGGCAAAATATGTGTGAAGAAGACATAAGCGACTGATTTAGCGCCTTTGTTTTTTTTTTTTTTATCTCAAAATGTGTGGTCGGAAAAACATGAGTCACTAACTTTAGGAGAAAAAGGTTTTTTGGTCACATAATTTATTGAGTGTCCACTTTCGATCCCAAAAATTTTAATTCTTCGATTTTAGTGCCATAACTTTTTGAATTTGTCAAAAAGTAAAAATAATATTATTTTTTGCCATGCACGACACACATGGTGGTTAAATTTGGAACTTTTCATCATCCTTGCTGATATTTTATTATTTTTATTAGTGTTTCATAAATATAGAAAAAAAATACAAAATCAATAAAAAAAATTGATTGTTTGGCACCCACATCAGCAAGAGAGCCGGAAAACCCCAATTTCAACCACCACATCTGTTGTGCATGACAAAAAAATGATATTATTTACACTTTTTCGATAAAAATGAGACTAACCCAAAGAGTTACGGGACCAAATTGAAGAGTCCAAATTTTTGGGCACTCAATAAGTTATGGGACTAAAAAATATTTTATCTCCTAACTTTAGCGACCGCCTTCGAGAGCGATCTCAATATTTTGCCACTCCCACTACCCGGTTACTAATTTATCTGGATCATGACCCGAATGAGTGATATGTTGAGACAGCTCATGATAGATTTAAGCATAGTGATCCATAAAGTATATAGAACTTTATAGGCCTGTATGAATATTATTGGATGCGCACCATGAGGAGTCAAACTGCCGACCTCCGGGTTATTTAGAAGAAGCGTGTTCCACTCGTACACTTATTTATTTTATTTTTTTAGTTATATATAAGTCCAAATTGAGTCATATTTTACTTTAAATTCATCAAATTATTTCTTTTTTGTTTCTAATTTTCTTTATATAGATATTGCAATATTTTTTTATTTTGTAAATTTAGGTTTTACAATACTTAAGTCCAAGTTCACAATAAGATGGTCATCTTTTTCAAGAACCATTGTTTAAGCCTCTTGCACCTCAATTTTAAATGGATCTTAACATTTTGTAGTGTCTTTCTTGGTGAATTAAAATTTTTCTTAAGAGAATAACCAAATTATTATTTTATTTTTTATTAATTTATATAAAATTTGTATGATCATCTCTCTTTTTTTTTTTTATCTAAAAAAATCAAGTAACCTCTTATTTTTATAGTTGTATTTATATTTTTCTCTTAAAACTTACTTTATAAATTTCCTATTATATATATGAAATTGATTTATCATCTCCTATCATATTCCACCTTTTAAATGAGATAAACTTTTTTAATAATATATTAAAGTCAAAAGATTGTGATCGAACCCAACTGAATAATCTTTCTGGAAGAGTGGAGTAGAGTGACTTATTGGTATTTTTTGGATTATTTCAGAAATAATCCAACAAAACGTTTTTTCTTTAAAATCAGGAACATTTTTTATTACTGGAGAGCAAAGGATATCAATGAGGAAAAGTTTGGGGACAAGAGGAAATACATGAGATAGTATATAAGTTCTTAATTAGTGTGTTTAAACATTATGTATATATATCTGGAAATTAAAAAAATAATTAAAATTAAACTAGTAAGGAATATTAACGGAGACACATTATAAATCCCCAATTATTATTGTTCAAACGATACAACAGACGAGCACGCCACAAACATGAACGAAAACAACAAATCCGAGAATATAACGAATAAAGTTAAAAGAAAAGACAATAGATGACAAATACGATTGGGGATTGAGAAGCGGCATCACCAAGGAGGGGGAGGTGGGATTGACGATGTGAGTTTTTCCATCCTCCACATAAAATATATCCTCCCTAAGTGAATGATATGCTTCTTACAAGCGTTTCCATCTGCATATATATATATAATTAATTACATATTAGAAGCTGCTGCTGCAAAATTATTAACTAAACTAAAGGTTAAGACATGAAAAAACGTTGATGAGAATGGAAGGAAATTAGAAGACATAATTACTTTAGCGGGGCATCAGAAACTCCTAACCAGCCGTAAGTAAACATTGTTTGGAGTATGAAACAAATCAGAATAATGCATGGTTGGAAGTATATAGATTAATTGGATATGGTATGTAGTGTGACGGACCAACTTAATTACTACATATACAATTTATCAATTATTTTATTATTATAAATGTATGCTCTCATCAGATTTCACATTAGTCCTATTTTATTGTTAAGAAATTAGGTAGGTGCATAGTACACATTATTGTAGGCATATATGACACTTAATTAGCTCTGATTAATGTGTTAAAAAATCATTTCAAAGGATGTAATACTGAAGCCTTTATAAATAAGTTTTACCGAGCAATTAAAAAATAGTCCAAAAGGCTTTGAAGAATTTGATCGTGTAGAGAGGGAAAAATGTTTTTCTTACTAATTCAGAAATGCGTTTTTTCACACTGGGTGAGCAAAGGATATCAACAACGAAAAGTTTGGGCGGACACGAGGCAGATAGTATATAAGTTCTTAGTGTTTATAAATGTTATATATATCTGGAAAAAAACAGGTCTGTCCCAAAGAATATAGAGGCTCTGTGTTCATCCTTTAGTTTTATTAAACATTTTATTTCGTCTTTTATCTTTTCAAAAAAATTAATTGTGTCCTTTTTGAGTGATAAAGGATTGAAATCAAATTCTAGTAGTAAGAGAATCAAAATTATAATAGGTGAAAGATAAATGACGAAAAAAATCATTTTTCCCAGTTTAAAAGTGGATCAAATAGTATATGGATCTCATATTATGAGACGGTCTCACACAAAACTTACTCGTTAATAAATATAAAGTCACTTTATACAAAAAAATCGTATTCTAAAGACGATGGCAATAACAATTAATTGAGGGGATGTGTAACAGACGTATAGGAAAAATTTAATTGATTGCTATTGTATACAAATGCGTACCATTGAAGGCAAAGCTAATGACTAAAACACAATAAGGCACGAATTTCCCCAACTTACAATGAGAAGCAAACATACTGATGTGATGGGAATGTTCTTTATTGTTCACTCGGATTTTTACTGTTTACTCAGTTATTTTTTACTGTTCATCACTGTCCACAAAGGAATTTTTCGATCAGTACTTTTGAATATATATTTGTACTCATGAAATTTTTTATGTACTTAACATGATACTGTTCATTTTTTCTGACCATTACTATTTATGATTTTTTAGATTTTCCAATTGATATTTTCTCAAGCGAGACACAATTACGACACTTTAATGTATATTTACAGCACTTTAATGTATTTTTACAGCACACTTACAACAGATGATGACTTCAAAGCCTCATCATAACTAATCCATTAAAAGAGGTTAATGCAATTTTGGTCCCACAGGACAGGCACCGGATTCCGAATGGTCCCAAACATTTCAGTTTTGGTCCCATATATTTTTTTCTTAAAAAAAATAATCACAAATGGTTCGGATAATTCGAAATTCATCCCATATTATCTAAAATCATTTTAAAATTAATGGAGAAGTCACATTCTTTGCATGTGCTCTGCTATTAAGTCAAAATAACACAAAATCAATACAAAAAACACACATTTTGTGGAGATTATACCCATAAAAAACCTACACAATCGCGAATCATCATCTTCTTCATCGGGGTAAACCCATAAAAAACCTACACAGTCCCCGTATTCCTTTTCTGCTCAGCATTATTGGGGTAAATTTCCCCAATGAAGAAGACGATGATTAATGATTGTGTATTTTGGGTGTAATCTCCACAAAGTATTTGTTTTCTGTGTTAATTTCGTGTTATTTTCACTTAATAACGGAGCATGTGCAAAGAATGTGACTTCTCCGTTAATTTTAAAATGGTGTTAGATAATATGTGATGAATTTCATATTATTCGAATCTTTTGGGACTATTTTTGTAAAAAAAAAAGATATGGGACCTAAAGTAAAATGCTTGGGACCATTTTGAATCGGGTGCGTGTCCTGAGGGACCAAAACCAAAAGTGCAGTTCCCTCTCCATTAAAATCATACCACATTCTTTATCAAGTCATCATTCAATAAAATGAAAACAGCATCAGTAATTACTTAAATCAGTAGAGAACAACATCGAAAGCATGATTGGCACGCAGTATTAGGCATTGGCATGGGACAATTTATATAGTGACTGAGTCATTCAGAGTGCAGATTATCGATACCCGTGTGAGCATGCAGACTGTGAGAAACAATAATTAATAACAACAATTAACAATTATAGATATACATACATATATATATATAGTGACAGAGTCATTATCCTATTAATTTGCACAACTACTATAATTCATCTAGCTTCCATTTATTGCTTTTATGCCTCAAAACGACGTCATACATCAAATGCCAATGATCTTGGGATTAAAATCGGACTAACTAAATTATATCCCAAATTTTTACGTGATCGACCCATGGGATCAAAACAACGTCATTTTGCTTATTCTGGTGAACTCCGACAAAATTTTGAACGTGGAACACTAATCAAAAAATTGTGACGTAAATGGTTAAATTAATTAAGAGAGAAATCTTGCTTTGTATTATGTTGATTAGAAAGAAAAAGATATTACAAGTGACATATTTATAGGTATGTATGTAATGAGGTGAGGCTTATTAAGCTTATTTAGCTTAATATGCTGACAAAAATCTCTAACACCTGTCATTTCACCTACTCTTATGCCTTAATTACATTGTTTCAGACCTACTACATCACTATGCACAACATACGCAACTATTGTCTTCATTTCGGACATGGGCGAGCTACTTTGCCTTGGGTTGTTCCGTGGTGTGATGTTTGGAGTCGGGAGGGTCTCTTGCTTCCAGCTCCGGGCGAGCTAATGGCGAGCTACTGAGCGAGCTTCCTCTTCCCTTATAATGTTTACTGGTCAAAGGATGATGAGATGGCTTCAGCCACCTGGGCGAGCTACCTAGCCTTGATCTTATAATTAAGCTAATCTATCCAGAGTAGCTCGCTTTAGTTCGCCTATCAACATCACTTTTTCACAGCCCCTGCTTACCAACATCAACAGCTGCCTGAGTTTGAAACCATCGGAATCTGGAAACACCACAGTCGCCATTTGAAGAAGATACATTCTTCCACTTAAAGAGTTTCTTGGACAATAGGGAAAAATCACATTTTATCGAACACGGTCGTGAGAGATTTGTCCATAAGGCCTTGAATAATTTGGCGTGCAAAGAAACAGGGAAAAATTATTTTTAAGGCCAAGGTTATGGGGGTTAGTAAAAGGAGGACCGTAAGTTTGTGGGCTGGCAATTTTAAGGACCACAACTTTTTAACTTGGCAAATTAAGGACAAAATTGGCCCGTATGAGCTCCAGTTAGGCTGAAATTTCACGAGATTGGCACGTGATGGATGATTTCGGGCTTAATTCTACACGTTGGACGTGGAAATTAAGTGTCAATCTCATGCAATTTCAGCGCAACTGGAACTCATACGGGCTCAATTTTGTCCTAAATTTGCCAAGTTAAAAAGCTACGGTTCTTAAATTGTCAAGTTAAAAAGCTGCGGTCCTTAATTTGACAAGATAAAAAACTGCGGTCCTTAAATTGCCAGCCCGCAAACTTATGGGCCTCCTTTTTCAAACCCCCCTAACATGTTGGCCTTAAAAAAAAAATTTCCCCAATGAAACACGATCGTGTATAGCGGAAAAAACATTTTTCCTTTTAATCTAGGAACATTTTTTTTACTGGGAGAGCAAAGGATATGAATGAGGAGAAGTAATTTGGGGGACAAGAGGAAGTACATGAGATAGTATATAAGTTCTTAATTAGTGTTTTTAAACATTATTATATATATCTGGAAATTAAAAAAATAATTAAAATTAAACTAGTAAGAAATATTAACAGAGACACATTATAAATCCCCAATTATTATTGTTCAAACAATACAACAGACGAGCACGCCACAAACATGAAAAAAAACAACAAATCCAAAAACATGAGGAATCAAGTTACAACAAAAGACGACAGAATATAAATACGATTGGGGATTGAGAAGCGACAAATCACCGAGGGGAGGTGGGATTGATGTTGTAAGTTCTTTACATATTTGGGTGTTTTACATATTTGTTCAAAAAAATCACTATATTTGCAAATTGGTTTATAAATATTTGCACGGAAGCATGTTTTTTTATTCTTTTGGCATGTAAGTTTTTTTCTTTTTGCACGGAATTAATATGTAATTTATGTGAATTTATTGAATCATTTTATAATTTTTTTTATATAATTAATTACATGTTAGAAGTTGCGGCTGCAGAATTATTAACCAATTAAGTAAAGGTTAAGATATGGAATTAGGAAAGTTGAAGATATAATTACTTTCGCAGGATATATCAATAAAAACGAGATGGATATAATTGAGTGATACGTATAGTGTGAAGGATGCTTTAAGAAGTTGCTTTATTGATTATATAGAGAGAGGACTCAGTTGATGACGTGGAAATCACAATTACCAGAGATTGTATGGAGTATGAAACAAATCAGAATGTATGGTTGGAATTTCGTAGATTTGTGTTTACGGTGAATTCGGGTTCATCAATTATCACTGTCATGTATATACACTATCACTGTTATGTATATTTATTATCTCTGTTATGCATATATACTATTCTTTTTAAAAATTTAAATATATTTTTATAACATTGATAGTATATATGAATAATAGTAATATATAGTGATTACACAAAACAATGATACGAGTTTATGTGAAGTCAAATTTACAAGACACCTACTCTATACATTGTTTTATTATAAGGGAGCAGCCTAAAACTGTGTGCCATTTTGTCCTTTCAAATTTACAATTATTGTTATATATAGTGACAGAGTCATTCACCGAAACAACTTGAATTCAGAGTGCAGATTATCGATACCCGTGTGAGCATGCAGACTGTGAGAAACAATAATTAATAACAACAATTAACAATTATATATATATATATATATATAAAATGACTTGAGACATTATCCTATTAATTAGCACAACTATACTATAATTCATCTAGCTTCCGTTTATTGCTTTTATGCCTCAAAACGACGTCATACATCAAATGCCAATGATCTTGGGATTAAAATCGGACTAACTAAATTATATTGATAAAAAAAAATATTTAATGAAAATGAGGGATAGAAAATTTTTAAGTACTTTTGCACTTTTTTAAAAATCGTCCAAAAAATATTATTCTGGTGAACTCCGACAAAATTTAGATAGTAAATGGTACACTAATCAAAAAATTGGGACATAAATGGAAAAATTAATTTTGTTGGACGATTTTGAAAGAGTGCAAAAGTTATGGGATGTAAAGAACTTTATACATGCATATTGACAAGCATAGTATAATGAACTATCTAGAAACGACGTCATTTTGCTTATTCTGGTGAACTCCAACAAAATTTTGAACGTAAATGGTACACTAATAAAAAAAATTGGGACGTAAATGGAAAAATTAACTTTTTTGGGATGATTTTGAAACTATTTAATGAACTATTTCTCACCATTCAACACGACGACAAAGCCCCAGATAACACAAAGGATGTAGAGCTCGCCCTATTCTCAGTAGGGACCAGCAGCTAGAATGATCCTTAGTAAGGGCGTATTATTCAAATAAAGTTATAATTAGGGCATCAGAGGTGGCAATGAAAAGTGTCCTAACACTTGTCATTTAATTAAGCTATTTAAGCTAAAATAATGTCACCTCATCATATGCAAACATATATAGGGGTCTTGTACCCATTTTCAGGGTCTAAGTTCATTTTATAAGAAATTTTTTTCTCTCTACTTTCTCTCTATTATCCAACTCTCAAATTATCTTTGATTATTGTTTGGAGGAATTAATGTATTAAATAAGCCACATAATCATCATAATTAGTAAATTCTTCCAACAATTTGGCGCTAAAAGGAGGGCACGAATCTCTGATTGATCAAAAAGTTGTAGAGAGAAGTTGAATGTTTGAAGGTGTTCTTGAAAAAGTTTAACGAACATTTTGAGGAATAAGGTGATATTATTAAAAAGAAAAGAAAAAGAATTAGAACCCACAACTCGGGTTACAGGGATTAAACGAAGATTACATGGGCCTCATTAAAACCTCGCCGTAGAAAAAAAGAGTGCAACCATCAAAATCTTACCCCGAAAAGGAACGACCCGGAATAAAAAGCCCGCAACCTAAGAGACCAAATCTCCAAATACCAAAAACAAAAATTTAAAGACCACCACAATCACTAAACATTACTAACAGCCAATGTTGTAAAGCTACCAGAAAGCTACCAGAAAGCTAACATTACTAACAGCCAATGTTGAAATGCACTACAGATACAAGGGAAAATCCCATGGACCTAATAGAAGAACCCCACACAATTCCTGTGTAATCGACAACACCAGCAGAAGTTTCCAGCACAAGCAGCGACACACCAGCAGCCTTGCAGACTAAGTTTTAAATTCCTTCGATTCATAAATGGCCAATAAATCTGGCTTTGGACGTTGGCAAAAGGCTACCAAGGCATTCCATGTTTGATCATTGCCAAGGCCTTGGGTGTCCAAGAAAGAATAATCATGGGGACAAGGAAGAGTCGTGCTTCGGTGGCTGAGTAAAACTCTCCTTTTCGTCCAGTTGGTCAGCCCAACTTTTCCGTGCTACCAAGGCCATTTCCTTAGATTATGGGGCGAGGCTGTCAACAACAAAATTATCCCCCTCCCGCAAAGCATCTTGGCAACCACTAGTCCCGTCCAATGCTGAGGGAGGCTGGGAGCGCAGTAACCCAATCGAGGACAATCGGACAGATGAGGGAGGACGGACAGGAGCGCAGTAACCCAGTCGAGGACAACTGCGGAGGTCTTTCTTAATGGAGACACCAGTCGGCACTGAGATGTCTTGGAAATGATGTTTGGGCGGTGCGCGACACTTACGAACCTCTTCCCAATCTTTATCGGCCGAAGAGTGACTAAGGGGTGCAAGATCACTGACCGCGGGGACCAGAACCAGGCTCAGATGTTCTACAGTTTGGCCATCATCAGCAGAAGTAGTTGTACCTCCCGCAACGTTCTCAACATAATCCGGCAGCGTTTGGGTATCAGTAGACCCCAAATTCACCTATTTTTTACTACGACTTCTCTTCTGTTGTCTACTACGACTCCTGCCCCTTGACCCCTAAGGCTTGTTCAGTGTACCAGACTTTATACAACTCAGAATAGAGTGACCAATCAAGTTGCACTCCTTTAACATAATGGAGAGTAGTGAAAGCAAATAGATTTGCCCTTTTGTACATGATTTTCTACTCCAGAGTATTTCACAAATCCACCTCAATCAACATTCGCGCAAAATGACCTAAGGAACAGTCTGTCGTATTTTTATCCACCCGAACCAAGTTCCCAACAACTGCTGCTAAGGAATCTAGGATAGTCGGATGCCAGTATTCAATCGGTATATCTGAAAATCTTACCCAAACCTGCGCAGTATTTGTTCTAATATTATTGGGATTGAAGTCTGGGACCCAATTTTGCAAACAGAAATTACCCGAGCTAAGCTGCCAGCTTCCCCATTTGTTCACCCTAGCCTTCTCCGAATCCGATTCAAACAAAACAGTGAAAAACACCTTCCCTAGAGGAATCAATTTTAGTCCAGACGAAATATTCCAAACATCTCGTAAGGCGTTTGTTAACTCCAGATGTGAAAGCAATGGTTTTCTAGATTGTGTCAAGATACGACCAATCAAAGCCTGATCAAACTCTTTAACACTCTACTGGTAGGCTGATTCATCAATATCCACAATAAAGAACTCACCTTGCCTGACCGGTTTGGATTTATCAATGTTACCCTGCGAGAAGGCAGACTCTAGGGGAGGAACAGAGTGTCCTAAAATCACTTGCGCAAAAGTGCAATTGGAACCATCAGTAGGATTTAGAAAGGAATCCGCTGGTTGGGCACGCCAAGGACCGAAGTCCGCATCCTAATCGCCAGAAGAACGTATATATGCCCTGGGAGGCAAGGTATTTGGTATGTTATGACGGGTTGCAAAAGAATCTGAATCAACATCCATGGGAGAGGCCGATTGAATCCCAACTCGTGCCGAGTCAATCATGATTGCATCCTGTAGTGCCGAATTGCTTACAATCTTGTTAGGAACCTGCTGAGAATCATGAAGGTGCAAGATTATCAAGATTATCCGAAGAAGATATAAATGGAACAGTAATACCGAGTTTGTCGAGAATCAAGGCAGGACTCCCGGCTTCCATCAAGGGTTGCCTCAGACGGCAAGAGCCGCCCTCAAGAACTTTTCCATCCAATGTCGACAAAGGGGCGTCAGTGCAGCATTGTTTGTTGTATGCCCTAACATATCGTGAAATCCCAGGAAAGAAGGTGTCCATGGTGTTAATCACATCCTCATCCGGGTTATCCTGGGCATGAGACGTTGTCGTTGATGAATCCTCACTAGGGTTCGCAGGCGGTTCACGATGTTGCATGTGAGAAGCACGAATAAACTCACACACTCGGTCCTTAATGAAGGATGGATGCAGTGTGGCAGACATGATTATTAAATTAATGAGAGATGATATCACAAGAAATGCAGTGATCAAGAACTTGGAAGACAAACGGCGAGGAACCCTAAAATCGCCAAAATCATCATTCTAAGGTTTTTCCACCGAGAGTCTTTAGGGTACAAGCTGAGATTCTGTTGTGACCGAATGGTTGAACGGGATCCAGTGGCATCTATCGGCGGTTACCAGTGAGATGTTGGCAGTTCCCGGCGGCTGTCGACAATGGATGCAGAGGCGGCTCAGTGATAGAAATTCAAAATTCCATGATCGCCGGAACAGAAATATAGCAATTCCCAGAAATCTGCAAAAATTCCCAGTAAGGAAACTCTAAATGCATGCATGTATGAGTTGATAAAGTCAAGAAATTGGAAAATCACTCACATGCAAGGCTAGTAAGAAGTACTCCCAAGACATCCTTACTGAAAATTTACTGGAAACATACTAAAAACCTGCTGATAATACTCAAACAAATCTCAAGAAAACACATACACATCATCCACAACAAGGAGATGGAAAGGGAGGGGAGCTCGCAGAAGCCAAGCTAAGGGGAAGACTTCCCAGCCTCAAGCTATGACGTTAGCTTCTATAGGGAACAATTGCTTTACTGAAGGAAGTCCTGAGGCAGCAGCAGCTCGCAAGTCGTCAACCAACCATCCAACCCGCTCCTATAGGGACTACCCATGACAGAGACGCGATACACTCCGGGTTCTCCCAATAAAGAAACAGGTCAGGGGAGCTGGGTGGCAAGCAGTGTGCGAGCTCGTTACCAACGTGCTGCTGGCAAGGCAAAAATGAGTGACAGACTTGGATTCCAAAGTGGACGAGCTGGAAGTCGAGCTGAAGGCTCTACTACTGACCGATCACGTGATAGCCTATGAGATAGGCTAGTACAAAGACCCATTGAAAACCTACGAGAGTTTGTGCAGCCACTATTGGCTCCGCAACAAATTAGTATTATAGAGCTACCACCTAGGAGGCTAGCTCATGATAGTTTTCGAAGGCTAGCTTCTTATAGGCTTGGCCCACATGGAGCTCACCAATTCCAGCAGTCACAGCTTGGTCACCTCAAAGTGAGGAACTGCGGGGCCGACCTCATACGCGGACTATGTTCCTTGAACAGTCTCCACAGGAGGTAACCTACAATGATGAGTTGACCACACTCAAGAAAGTGATAGAGGAGTTGCAGAAGCAAGTGGCGTTCAAGAATGATGGAGCTAGTTCTAAAACACTTCTAGTATCCCCACTAGCTTCCACCATACTCAAGGCCCCAATTCAAAAGAAAATATTATTCCCGGCCATGACTCTGTATGAAGGGGAGTCGGATCCGAATGTCCATATCTCGAAGTACTCTGACTTGATGATCTTTATGGGGGCAACTGATGCCACCCAATGTAGGAACTTCCCACTCACTCTAGGGATCAAGCCCACAGATGATTCTCATTACTAGCTCCCGGCTCCATAAAATCATTTGGGCAGCTAACCAGGGAGTTCCTCTCACACTTCTCAGGGTACGGAACATACCTCACTCAAAATCACCGTTTAGCTAATATCAATCAAGGGAGTGAGGAATCGAACCAGCAATACCTTGAGAGGTTCGATAAGATTTTGTTGGAGGGTGAGCCCGTGAGCGAAGACACAAAGATAGTAGCAGTCATGGCTGGGCTAAAAAAGGGGACAGAGCTGCGAGAAAGAGAAGCACATGTTTTACCCAAAAACGTATGGAATTTAGACACGAGGCATATATATATGTGGCCATGTAGGAGGCTCTCCAAAAAGAAATTGGTGGAGATATACCGAGGATAAGAAGGGAGGCAAGAAAACTGGGGGCATGTACAAAGCTCCGAAAAATCTAATTTAATTCAGAGATAGTGTAGAATACAAGGAAAAACTAGACCAGGTGTTGACTGTGTCAGTAGAACAAGTATTCACAGCTGTGAAGGACAGAGCTATGCTAAACGAACCTCGAAAGATCTGTCAAGACTGAAGCAATCTCAACCCAAATAAATATTGTGCACACCACCAAAGTATAGGTCACTTCACTAGTGAGTGTCGTGACCTACTGAAGCAACTCTGGAAGTTTTATGAAGATGACAAGCTAGCCGAGTTCGTCTAGAAAGTCCCCCGAGAAAAGACAGAGACCAGCTAGGCGGGAAGAAACCGATGACAAAGATAACGAAGATAGTAAGGACCGTCGACCAAACAGACGGATCAGATGGGGACCTCCCACTACTCCTGTACCACAAGAACCCAATTGAGAGATACTGATGTTGGAGGAACAAGTAGGACCAGCTGGTGGAGTTGCCGATGGTAGAGCCCCACCATCATAACGACAAAGGAAAGCCTACATGAGGGCAGTCCACCAGGTACATGAAATGGGATCAGGCTCAAAGACCAACTCCAAACCCACATCGGAGCTCACATTCTCACAGGTGGACATGGAAAGGAATCTTACTCCACACAACGACTTGTTGGTGATAAGCGCAAACATCATGAACACAAACGCCCATTGCCTACTCGTGGCAAGAAATGTTGTTTAGTGGTGTGATTCGATGTAGTCTTTTTATTTTTTTTAATTGATGACCAACTCTTTACGACGTAACTTCTCTTATCAGACCTCGTTTTGTTCGTTAAATAAGCTAAGATAAATTAAATTAATTTATCTAATTTGATGTTTGGTTTAATAGACAAAGACCAAAGATTAATAAAAAGCCCAAAACTAAAATTCAATTATCTTATAAATGTTAGATAATATTATTTTAGAAAAGATATATGATAATAATTCAATGTTTATCTTTACTAAAATACTTCTCTTATATTAAAAAGGAGAACCATAATTCACTATATTTTTGTTTAGGATATAGAGGGTAAAATTGTCAATTATATTTTTTTTTATTATTAATCTTAGAATCCAAACATTCAAAATGAAATTATCTTACATTACTAATTATTTTAATCCATCAATCCAAGCATACTATTTAACTGATCACAAATAATAATCTCTAGATTATAATCTTGTCTAATCTATCTTGAATTATTTATTTTGTCCATTGAACCAAATGAGCATTAGACCATCCGTTTTCAAATATCCTCACTCCTTGTACAATTCTTCGTCACAACTGCCACCAAAAAAGTAAATTATATCTATCAAATTATACTTCTACTCCCCAATAATCTCAGATAATATTATAAATATTTCAGGGACACATAATCTTCTAATTCATTCTTTATTAATTCAATATTAATTTAGTTATTTTTTTAACTATAATAAGAACTTATGAATTTA
>JAPKLY010001636.1:6777-26683 GCA_026898435.1 Prunella vulgaris
TCATTGACAAGGAGATGAAGGGAATAAGATAGCTTGAGGCTGGTGAGAAAAATGTACTTTAACCTCATTGTTCCTTACATTTCCTCCTTACCAGACAAATCTCCTGAAGCCATCAAGGAATTCAATGCCTCTACGACTGGGTTTTCATTCCAAATGCTGAGAGGAAATCATTTGATGTACCCATGTAATAGAAAGTTGTCAGCTGAGATAGGTTCTTTGTAACTGTACTTATCATATATTAAAAATGAAAGTTCCTTTCTCAGGCAACTTCTTGATGTCACATGTCTTTAATTTCTGTCTAAAAGATCCTATATAAAGATCTTCTTCTTTTGTCCTATCAATGAGATTTTTTTACATATGATTTCAGCTGAGTAGGTTTTAACATCATCAAAAGGGAGAATTTGTAAGGATATATTGTTAGATGTTTTGATAATGTAAAAATAACTCAGCTTGTAATAGGTCTAACTGAGTCAATAAGTCAGCTGATGAGTAGTATTGGATCAGATAGGTAATTTGTAAGGGGGAACCTTGCTACCTTGAAGATCTGAAGACTTTCAGAAAGAAGAAAACATGTTGAGTTTCTTTCTGAAGCTTTGTGTTCAGAACTTAGAAAAAGCGTGATGACATAAGTGAAGATCAGCTGAGTACTGGAGTACAGATTAGCTTAGCATGGAAATGAAGGAAGCCAGCTGAAGTGTGAAGGTTAGCTGATGAGCCATTTTCAGACAAACAAGCAAACTGTTAAAGAATTATCTAATGAAATTGGAGCTCAGTTGAGGTGAAGTATTCTAATTTGAAAGATCAACAAGTTAAGAATTGTATATTGTGCCCGGCAGCTGGATTTCAAAAGATAGATCTTTAAATGGCTACAAGATTCCATAAATCAAGGTAAATTAATCAAGTATCAAGTCAGGGAACAGATTGATTGAAGATCATCCATAATCAAGGAAAGAAGCAAATCTAGAATTAAAGATAGGATCAATCAATCTCGTTGATGAATTGACTCCGAGATTATGGGATTTCAAATTCTAGTCAACTCCAAACGACTAGTTTTTAAACTATAAATTGGAGTATGAAGATGAAGTTAGATACAAGATTTACACACTGTCAAACTTGCAGAAACGCTACTCAACTTTCTTCTTACTCACAATCAAACTCAAATACTTATCTTTTTGTAAGACTTTGTAGAAGTCAGTTGCTAGTTGTTTGCTTTAAGCACTAGCCCTTTTGTAAGAGAGTCTAACTCTAAAGTGGAAAAAATAAAGTGAGTAGATAGACTATTGGTCCCAGATAAACAATAACAGGTGTATGGGGGGATATACACATGTGAGTATAGATTTTTCAAAAATAGTTTTCAGTGGACTTAGAAAAGCACAGGTGACCTGATAACTCAATCAGTGGACTGTAAAGGTCCACTGATAGGTAACCTTTATTTTTTTATCAAAGTAAGAGTTTAGCAGCGGATTAAGTGTAAACACCTTTTCAAAGATTTTCAACTCACACAAAGAGAGTAAAGCAATAAGAACATAGAGAATTTAGAGTGGTTTGGAGTTAAACTCTCCAACATCCACTTTTCTTGATTTAACAGGAGAATTCCTTAACCTCTTGATCTGTAGGATTTTCCCTGAGTCCTAGAGTTCTCAAGATTTCAGATTGAGACACTACTCAGCTTACTTTCTTCCCGCTCAAGCCTTGAACCTGTTACAGTTTAGGGGCTTTGAGTTCTCCAACTAAGGTTGAGATAACCCTTTACAATGATGATCAATATCTAGGTTGGGTTAACTCAATAGACTTCTAATGATATTACAATGTAAGCCTAATTACAGTGTTGAGCTCTAGACAATGTAAGCACTTGGGAAACTAGAGTGATTTCGAGTGCTTGATAATTGAGATGAATGATTAGGGTCATAATTGCATCTTTTTACATCTATTTCTATGTGGTTTTGATGTGCTTATGTTCATATTTGACCCTAAATTGCTATACTTTGTGCATTTAACCCTTTTTGTCTAGAAAGTCATGTTTTGTAGTGAAAACGAGCAAAATTGGCGAAAGACGAGCAAGTTCGTAAAAGTTCTGAAATTGTGAGTTGATCCAATGGAGTAAATTGATATACTATGTCAAAGAGTTCGAAGAGAGGGTCACAATGGAAAAAGAATCTAGTCAATCGGAGCTCTAGAACTCAAGATATGAAGGAAACGAGGAAGTCGAGGATCGATCGAACAAGACCAAGCCAGGTTCGTGCGCCCACAAGCTCAGACTCGTGCGATGACCAGCTCGGGTTTGTGCAGAAAATCTCGAGTTCGTTCACCAAGGGTCCGAACGAATGGGCTTGCACGAATGCATTCGTGGGGCCACCTGCTCTGGTTCATGCGAATGCTCGGTTTTGCACACTTCAAGGGTTGTTTCGTCTTTTCGCATGTTTAATGAAGGGCATTTTTGACTAAACATTTTGGGCACTATAAATACCTCAAGGATCAGATTCTCAAGGCATCTGAGTAATAATCTTCATCATTCCAAGTTCTTAGATTAGTTTAGAGAGAGAGAAAGGTAGTTACTAGTTGGGTTGCCAATTGATTGTACAATACCTCATTGCATGATTAAGTGATACATCACCATGTGAAACATAGGATAGTACACTAATACCTACTCTGACAACTTGCTAACTTTGCACATCAAGGTGATAGGTAGTTTGCTTTCTTGACACGCTAGTAGACATTAGATACCGATTCCCCTTTAATTGCTTTGTTTGATTTCGAATTGGAACAACAATTGCACCTTACAAATCTCCCATCTCCCTGAGTTCGATAAATAATAAACTTGGTCATCTTGCCACGACGATAACGATCACGTGCACTTGCGTGTAGACACCATTTGGGCAAACAAGTTTTTGGCACCGTTGCCGGGGAGACGGCTAGTTTGTTTGGATTGTTTGTTGTTTCCTTTATTTTTGATTGGTTACTATTGTGAAAGTTTTGATTCTTGTTTCTTTGTAGGTACATGCAAACAAGAAGTCAAGGGGGAGACCTATTACACTTTGATTTAGACCTTGAAACGAGCCTACGAAGGAGAAGAAGAGAAACTAGATTGAATCAAGAGAATGTGGAGAACAACATGAATGAAACTAGAGAAGAAATGAGAGAAGAAGAGACATTGAGACAACAAGTGCATCATGGTGATGAGCACTTGGCTCAAAGAGAGGTTCCCCAATCACAACCACAACCTATACCAAATCCATACTAACCTTATCCACCACCAAATCAACCTTACTACCCACCTCAATATCCCAACTATCCAAATTACCAAATCAACCAACCCTACTACCCACCACCACCACATAATTACTCTTATTACCCTTATCCACCACTACCTCAACATCCGAGACCACAAATTGTAAACCCACCTCAAAACAATGAACCACTACTTCGTGACTACTTTGAGCCAAGGGTAAATTAACAGTATGATGGTATCGAAAGGCCACCGATAGATGCTGAGAAGTTTGAGCTTAATACTAATCTCTTGAAGTTGTTGAAAGAGTCTCCTTTCGAAGGATCGAGTGATAGAGAAGACCCAAATGCTCACCTCAATAACTTCATGGAGATTTGTGACACAATAAAGTATAAAGGGATGTCGAATAATGAGAAGAAGCTCCGTTTGCTCACCTTCACCTTGAAGGGCCGAGCTAAGACTTGGATACAATCAATGAACCCGAAAGCCACCACATGGGAGAAATTGAGCTCTCAATTTCTCAAGAAATTCTATCCTCCATAAAAAATGCTAAAGGAGAGGGAAGAGATAAAGAATTTTCGACAAAAGGCGAGAGAAATCATATCTAGTGCTTGGGAGAAGTACCAAGCCTTGCTTTTAGCTTGCCCTCAACATGGATTGAGGGAGGAAGACATTCTTTTGACATTTACCATTGGATTGCATGAAGGAGACAAGAATTACTTGAATTCTTGTGCTGGAGGTTCGGTTTGGACAAGGACCGTTCGACAAGGGAATGAAATTATTGAAAATATCGCTGCAAACGATGCTTTTTGAAGAGAGGCCAATAGTGGAATGGGTGATCGAGTTTTCCTTCTTGAGGAAAATATGAGAAACGTGTTGCAAATGGTCTATGGAGGCCAAAACCAAAACCAAACTCCAGCTCCTATGCAAGTAAGTGTTGTCGAAAGTGTTCCTCCTCCCACAACCTCTACTCAAGAAGAAGTGAATTACATAGGTCGTCTGCAATACAACAATTCTTTTCCAAATAATCAAAGGCCATATATTGCTCCACCCTTTAGACAACAAGGGGGTCCGTATTCGAATCAAAGCAACACTCCCTACAACCCTAATAGGATGCATGAGAACTTTTCATATTCCAATCCTAAGGGGGCAATCCAATTGCCACCAGGGATTGATCTGGGGTCTAAGCCGCCAAATAATGAGGGTAAGGGGAGCATTGATGACACCTTGGCGCTTATTTTGAAGAATGTGGAAGATTTGAGAGTGGAATTTAGAAAGATAAATGGTGAGACGAACAAAAAGTTTGATGACTTGTACACTTCGCAAGGAAACCAAATCAAGAGCCTAGAATTTCAAATTGGGCAATTGCTTCTTCCTTAAGCCCACAAGTCAACAAAGGTAAATTCCCTTCTACAACTGAAATTAATCCTCATGAGCATTGTAATTCAATTATGTGTGTGGAGGTTGCAAAGGAGATGGTAGGGAATTGTCCTTTGAAATTGTTTCATGATGAGATAGTGGAGGAAGCATGTTGTAGTGAGAATGTGAAATTGGTGAAGAGTAATGAGAAAGTCTTGGGGGTAGAAGAGAGGGTGATGGAAAAAGAGAAGAAAAAGAAAGGGAAAGTGAAGATAGGGGGTGAGGAAAGATTGGAGGAAGAAGGGTTGGTGGTTGTTTGCCCAAATAGTGTCTACACGCAAGTGTACGTGATCGTTATCATCATGGCAAGATGACCAAGTTTATTATTTATCGAACTCAGGGAGATGGGAGATTTGTAAGGTGCAATTGTTCTTCCAATTCGAAATCATACAAAGCAAATAAAGGAGAATCGGTATCTAATGTCTACTAGCGTGTCAAGAAAGCAAACTACCTATCACCTTGATGTGCAAAGTGAGCAAGTTGTGAGAGTATGTATTAGTGTACTATCCTATGTTTCACATGGTGATGTATCACTTAATCATGCAATAAGGTATTGTACACTTAATTTTCAAGCCACTCTAACATGCAAAGGTCTCCCTAGATACATATTAAAGCCTCTAATTGTTCTTTCTATTCACTAAAGATAATTCTCACTATCTCAGGAATTTTATTAAACACTTAGCATGCATTGGCCTAATAACATGAAGATTTAGGAAAATAGCCCAATTCTCATATGAGACTAACTCCCTGATAGCCCATTTAATCAAATATACATACCAAGCATTCATACAATCCATCAATGTAGAGAATTGATTATACAACATCTCATAGCATTCATAAGATCAACATTAACACCACATTACTCCATAGGAATCATACACTAACACATAAAGGAATTAGTCCATGGCTAATTTGGAGAACAAACGAGTAATTGAACTAGCTACAATCATCATCATACAATAAATGTAATGGAAAGTAGAAGTATTACCTATTACAATGAAAATTGGGAAAGATACAAGTCACCTTGAAATACTAGAAAATGATCCGATAATAGAAAAGAAAATTCAATCAGTAGAATCCTAGCCCTAGCTGAGACCAGAATGCAAGAATAAACGGATCGATGATCCAAGCGGTAGATCAGAAATTATCGATGAAATCGTAAGAAGAATTCTTAAAACCCAACTAGTAACTACCTTTCTCTCTCTCTAATCTAATCTAAGAACTTGGAATGATGATGATTATGACTAAGATGCCTTGAGAATCTGATTCTTGAGGTATTTATAGTGCCCACAATGTTTAGTCCAAAATGCCCTTGATTAAACGCTTGAAAAGACGAAATAGCCCTCGAAAGTGTGCAAATCCGAGCCTTCGCACGAATCACAGCAGGTGGCCGCATGAATACATTCGTGCGAGCCCATGCGTGCACCCTGCATCGAATGAACCAGGGATTTCCAGCACGAACCCGGCTTGGTCGTCGCACGAGTCTGAGCTTGGTGGCGCATGAACCCGGCTTGGTCTCGTTCGATCGATCCTCGACTTCCTCGTTTCCTTCATATCTTGAGTTCTAGAGCTCCGATTGACTCGATTCTTTTTCCGTTGCGACCCTCTATTCAAAATATTCAGCATGGTATATCAATTTCCTCCAGTGGATCAACTTAAAATTTCTGAACTTTTACGAACTTGCTCATCTTTTGCCGATTTTGCTTGTTTTCACTACAAAACACAACTTTCTAGCCAAAAAGGTTTAAATACACAAAGTATAGAGATTTAGGGTAAAATATGAAGATAAGAACATCAAAAAAATATATAGAAATGGATGCAAAAAGATGCAATTATGCCCCTAATCAGTGGTAGAGAAAGATAAGGTGGAAATTTCAAAGGGAGTAAAAAATAAGCTTGATGAGAGACTTAAGAAGTTCCTTGACTTGTTCACAAAGATGTATGCTAATATGTCTTTCAAAGAGGCAATTGAGCAAATGTCGACGTACACAAGGTTCTTGAAGGACCTTATGTCAAAGAAGAGGAAAAACGAGCCCAAAATTGTCAAACTCACTCATGAGAGTAGCGAGCTTATTATGAAGCATCTTCCTAAGAAACTCAAATATCTGGGTAGTTTCACTTTGGAATGTCATATTGAAGAAGCAAGACGATAAAAGCTTTATGTGATCTTGGGGCGAGTGTGAATTTTATGCCTTTATCCATTTCTCAAAGGCTTGGTTTGAAGGATATGAGACCCATGTCGAGTAAGCTTCTTATGGTGCACAATTCAAAGGTTCAACCTAGAGGCATTGTGGAAGATGTGGTAGTTCAAATCGGTAAGTTCTTGTACCCAGTTGATTTTGTGATCTTAGATGTGGAGGAGAACAAGCTTACTCCTCTAATTCTTGGGAGACCCTTCCAAGCAACTTCGGATGCATTGATCAATATCCAAAAAGGAGAGGTTACCTTGAGGATGAATAATGAGAGAAATGCTTTCTCCATTTATGATTCTTCAATGAGTTCCCCAACAAATGAGGTTAAAAATGCAAATAAGGTTGTGAGAACTTGTGATCTTGAGAGTGAAGTGGTTGAAGAGATTCCTTTTGAAAAGAAGAAAAAGTGAATGTAGATGAAAAGAATGGAGTGAAGAAAATATCGAAGAAAGTTGAGTGATGTAAGTCACTCAACTCTTGTCGATATTGATTTTACGTGAGCTTCATTGCGTCCGGCTAGGGGACGTTAAATCCAAGCCCTAGGTGGGAGGCAACCCACCCTTATATCCTTTTCGTATCCTTGATTTCATTTTGATTGTTGTGTTTGTTTTGTTTGATAATTTTAGGGATAGAAGCTTGAATGCCATTTTAGTCTATTGACTTTGTGAATTGATAGCTCTACTAGGATTTTGTGCTAATTTGAGCAAGAATAGATTTTAGGAGCATACTTTGGTTAAGGTTTTGATAAATACTTGGTTTAGGAGTTGATATTAAGTGTGAATGGTTTATTGAGCTTGAGTTTCTTGATTAATCACTCTTTCCAAACTTTATTAGGATTCTTAATCCGAAAAAAGTTTGGGGGGGAGTGATTCGTGATTAATTGTTCATTTTCATGATTAATTTGATGATGCTCAATGACCATTAATGTTTTATGAGGAGTTTTAAGTGATTTTGTGTAGGAAAATGGAAGAAAAATGCATGAAAAATGTGTAAAAGGGTGAAAATTGGAAGTGGTGCAGGAAGGCTCAGATTCGTGTGCCCAGCAGTAGCGATTCGTGCGAGCCCGCATTGGTTTGTGCAACGAGGACCGAATGAACGCAAGCTGGGATCGAACGAGTCCGGTTCGTGCGGCCACCAGTTATGGTTCGTGCGGTGCCTTGTGATTTTTGGATTTGACCAATTTTGGTCCAACTTTGACCACACTTCCCAAGGTTTTCCCACTCACTCTTTACGCCTATATTCCACTCATTTCACACACAAACACACACTTCTCACTATATTCTTGCAGTCCATTTTCTCTCAAAACCAAGAAGAAGAAGGAAGAAGGAAGAAGGAATTTTTCATATCTTAAGTTCTACATTTCCTTTCACTAATTCCATCCATAGGTATGTTCTTCTAACTCTCCTCTCTCTATTTCTTGCAATTTTATTGAAATTTCATGGTTGCATTGTCTAGAATTAGAAATTCAAATTTTAGGGTTCTTGAGCATAAATTGGGGATTTTTTATTCTAGCTAGTTTTTGTGCAATTGATGATGCATTTAGGCTATATTGTTGATGGATAATCCAATGGGAACCCAATTACATGCTAATTTTGTGAATTTTGGACTTAATTGAAGATTGAAATTTTGGGGTAGGTATAGTGACGAATTTTGGGAAATTTCTTGCAAAAATTGGATTTTCATGATAATTTTGTGCTAATTGTTAATAGCTAAGAGTATATTGATGTTAGGATGAGTTAATGATATTGATTCACCTATGATTTTTTCTTACTTGAGGTTTCATTGATAAATGACATTGGCATAACTATGAGTTGCATGATTTCCTTGATTCTTAGACAAGACCCATTATTTTCAATCTATTGTACTTAGTGAATGAAGTTGATTGGGACTTGAATTTATTCTTCTTCCCTTGTTCATGCATAGTATTCTTCTAGGAAATGATGATGGATTGTTGAGCTCATTGTTGAGATCTTGCTAAAGCCTACCATTTTCATAGGCCATGTCTAAAAGAAGTAAAGGAAGAGCTTCGAGTTCAAGACCTAAGAAGGGTTGGAATGATCCAACAATAGATGATGAGTGTTTAGCGGAGTGTGGAGACAAGCCTTCCAATCATGGGTTGTTTTTCGAGGATAAAAGGATTTTCTTCGATAAATTCACAAAAGTTTGCATTATGGAGTTTCAATCGGGAAGATATTATGAGAAGAGGTCCTTTGAAGGGTGCAACTTTTGGGGTTGATATCGAAGAATTGTTCGCTAACATAGGATGGAGTAGCTTGCTTGATCTTCAACACTTTGACTCATTCAAGGAATTGAACATTGAATTCTTAAGCAAGCTTGAAGTTAGAGAAGCGGATGGAGTGCCTATTAAAGCAAGATTTTGGATAAAAAATGAGAGTTATGTCATGACAACTAATCAGATCAATGAAATCATTGGGTGTGAAGAAAATATTGATAAAGGGAATTTCTATGCATGGGAAAAGTTTACTCGAGCTCAGGAAATATGGTGAAGAATTAGTTATGATGAGACCTACAATCCTCAAGTTTCTAAGGCCTTTTGTCTTGTCAATCCTATATTGTTTTGTGCGCACAAGATCATAGCAAATACTGTTTTTGCTAGAGTTGAGACTAATAGGATGAGAAATGATGAACTATACATCTTGCATTCGATGCTCACTTCTAAAAAGGCGAATTTCGGGGCTTATCTTCTCAACAATCTTAGTCAACAAGTTGCAAGGACTAATTATGCTTATGGGGGAATAATTACATTAATTGCTCAAAAGGCTAGTCCTTTACCCGAGAGGGAAGGTGCAATAAGTGCGATGATCGATGTGGAACACATGATAAGGACTAATAAGTTCAAGAAGAAGATGAATGTTATTTATGTTGTCGAGCGAAATATCAAAGACCTCTTCCCTTTACTCGAGTATGAGCTAATCACCGTAAAGAAGAGTGAGAACTTGAAGCTTGATTCACCCGAGCACATTCAAGTGAAGGAACAATTTAATCAAAGATTAAACAAAAGAACGAGGGGTGCATCAAGTTCACAAGCACAAGAAGAAGAGCAAGTTGAAGAGCAAGAGCCTATGCAAGAGAAAAACTACTTTTAGCAAGAAGGAAACCGTGTGTTTGAGGGGTTGACGTTCAATGAATGGGGATATGAGGTTCAATCTTTGAGGATCGATGTGAATGAGTTGAAGAATAAGTATTCTTATCTTCGCTCCGATGTGACAAGGTTGACCGACAATTATCTTTCCCTCAACACTACTGTGGACTCCATCAATAGGAACGTGAACACCATGAGCACCAACATGGAAGAAATCCTTGAAGCACAAAGAGCTTTGATGAATTGGCACATCGGGGAGAGGCACTTCACTCATCCACGTTATCCTCCTCCGTGATATGTAAAAACGTCATGAGGAAGGGTAACAATTTCTTATCCCTATCTTGCTTCTATCCCGAATTTCTAGTTAATTTGTTTTGTAGTGATATTGTTTAATGATTGTGTGATTTTTAGGTAGTTTTATCTTTTGGTATTTGCTTGGTGATGGATTCTCTTTGATTTGGATTTTCTTGTTGAAGATGCTATTGAGTTTTGTGCTTTATTGTGCATTGCTTGATCTTGTCTCCACTTCTTTGCCAAACTTTTTAGACCCTTGGTCCAAAAAAGTTCGGGGGGTGCGTTCGTTTCGTCATTCTCATCGCAATGCTACTCTTATGATTGATTCTTAGTGTTTCTATGATGTTTTGGACTATATGCTTAGGATTAGGCCTTGTGTTGCTTGTTGATTTTTGAGATTATTGTTGCTTTGAGTAGTGAATGCATGAGATATGTTTATTGTTGTGTGGATGAGTTGAAAATCATGATAAGTGTAATGGATTTATTTCTTGATTCTTGTCTTATCTTTGATACTTTTGATTCTATGATTCTTGAAATTTCGATGATATGAGCATTGTTGATATGATATGAGTCTTGATCAACCTATACCCATGAGTTTTGAGCCTATTATACCCGTTTCAATCTTGAACGGATGATATTGTTTGATGTGAGTTCCACACACATACATGTTACTCTAGAACTTGGATGTTGGTCCCGAAACGAGTATAATCAGTGTATGGGGGGAATACACTGATATCAAATTTTTCTGAAAGACTCAGAAAAATGCTCTAACACTCTCAGTCAGGAAGATCCTGAATTACTCACTAAACTGATAGTTCGCAGGGGCAGCAGGGACAGGTCAGTAAGGAGTCATATAGGACTACTATCTCAGTAAGCTAGAGTATGTGCGGAAAGTGAGCCCTTAGTTTCTACTCGTTTTAGTTTCTGAAAACTTTCTCTGAGTTTGCTTAGTAAATTGGTGGTTAAGGCTGGTGCACAGTATTAGGATTCAGGATGATTAATTTAGTTTGAAGATTAATACAACGCAGTATGCTCAGTTTAATATGAATGACAATTATGATCCTGAGCAAGAATGTAAATCAGCACACAAGGGTCTTTTTAACGTGGTTCGGAGATAACCAACTCCTACGTCCACAGCCTGATTTAAGAGGAAGCTATCCTCAAAACCCTGAGGATAGGTACTTGGGTTTTACGTGCCAAGGGACACGAATAGCCAACTTCCTCTCTTAGGAACTGACTCCCGTGTGGTTTTACAAGTCCCAGTTCTTCTAACCATCCAATCTCACACCCTGAGTGGTTTGGTATTCTTGGTTTCCAACTAAGGATAGCTCTAGCAATACAAATCGATGCTAAAGATTAGAGCTATCAAAAACTAAGCAAATACAGAGTGAATCCTACTACAACACTTGGGAAATTTAATTGCAGAGTGTTGTTCAAAGTATGCTTTGAGTGCTTGGATTCATGAGAGCTTTCACTTGGAAATTTCCCTTTAGCCTTGAATGGGTGCAAGGATCTCTGTATTTATAGGCAAGATTCGAAATAGATCCGTTGGAGGAGATCTACCCAAATCTTTCCTATTTTAGGGTGGTTGCAGGCTAGAAGTACTTGTTGACCTTTTTCCCATGCTTAATCAGGAAATTCTGTCCCACCGCCTGCAACTCTGAGACGCATTAAATGCCGCATTTACTGCTGCACAGACTACGTACATGCGTGTCGAAGGATCATTGGCTCTCCGTACAAATGGCTAGTTGACCACCTGACACTTGTCCTTCCTCGTACATTCAATACTCTGTGTTTCTTGTTAATAACTCAGACTGAATGTTTGTCTTTATCGGAGTCTTACTGACATTCTCTTTGTCTCTTTGTCTCATAGCATAAATAGCCTTTTGGCTTTGGACTTACATGGATCAGATAAACTAACTCAAGGCCTAAGTCAGGTCTTACGAGCATTCAACTCGGTCTGATAGGTCGCACACCTCTTAACTGTCTAAGTTCTGTCCTGAGCATGCTTAGTGTACTCAGTGGAAACATCAGTCAATGGTACTCCAGATAGTCTTCAGGATGGTTCTTCAGACTTCGGTCTTCAGCTTCAGTTTAGGCATTCTTCTTCAAGTCTGACTCTGAACATCTTCAGGGCGAGTTGTACATCAGACTTCAGGCAATTGGGTCGATTCCAATATTCTTCAGTCTTCAACACGTTCCCCCGGAACAGAATCCCTAACCTGACTATCCTGAACTAGACTATCCTGACTATCTGTACCTAGGCAAGTCGTCAGGGGTTTTGGGATCTAATCAAAATACTCAGATTGTCCGAACATTGGCTTTGGTCTTATTTGAGGCTACATTAGATGAAGATTTCACATGATATGATTTGAGGCATTTCTTTGATGTATATTGAGTCACATTGCCATATGAGCCTACCAATGATATTATTATCTTTTGTTCACCATTTTGTGCATATTATCCTTTCCTTTGGCTAACCAGACTTTAAGCTATTTTCCTTCCTTTTTGAAACTCTCTTGTCCCTATGATTAGTAGAGTGAATAGAAGGAATGAGGTTTGGTGATTTGATGAAGAACATGGTGTCTTTGGTGGAAAGAAATTCAAGTTTGCATGTATTGATGTGGAAATGTTCAAAGGCAAGTGCTAGCAAACCTTAAGAAAAAGGTTGACTTTTTGCAAAATTATGGTCAAGTTTGACTCTAGTGTTGTGAGTATGATCACAACTTGTTTAAAGGGAAGATTGATACTTTGAAGTGTGATTTTGAAAGAGCATGAAGATGAGATTGCTATTTGCATGAAGATATGATCTACATGATGATTCCTTCTATGCTTTACTAATCATACTTAGTCACTTTAATCTATATGTTCCTTCCCTACCAAAGAGCCAACACTACAACCTTTTAAAGTCCTCATTGATGTGTAAATGATTTGTCATTTCAAGTGGTGGAGAATGTAAACTTGAGCCAAGCTTATAGTAATATGTGTATGTGGTGTGATGTTTGAGTGAGCCTAAATACTTGAGGGTTGAGTTAAACACCTATCTTGTGAGGATCATGACACATTGACTTGATATTGTGCTAATTGATTTGATTTTGATAGTTAAGTGGATGATATTGTATCTTAGATTTGCTAGATATTGAGTGATGATTCAATGGCATTGATCTTGTACTTGATCCTTCATCGATACAATTATTCCCCTATCTTATCGCTTCGTTGCTCGAGACCGAGCAACAATCTAGTTTGGGGGTGTGATTAGGGTCATAATTGCATCTTTTTGCATCTATTTCTGTATGGTTTTGATGTGCTTATGTTCATATTTGATCCTAAATTGCTATACTTTGTGCATTTAACCCTTTTTGGCTAGAAAGTTGTGTTTTGTAGTAAAAACGAGCAAAACCGGCGAAAGACGAGCAAGTTCGTAAAAGTTCAGAAATTGTGAGTTAATCCAATGGAGGCAATTGATATACCATGTCGAAGAGTTCAAAGAGAGAGTCGCAACGGAAAAAGAATCAAGTCAATCGGAGCTCTAGAACTCAAGATATGAAGGAAACGAGGAAGTCGAGGATCGATTGAACAAGACCAAGCCGGGTTCGTGCGCCCACAAGCTCAGACTCGTGCGACGACCAGCTCGGGTTCTTGCGTAAAATCCCTGGTTCATTCACCAAGGTTCCTAATGAATGGCCTCGCACAAATGCATTCGTGCGGTCACCTGCTCTGGTTCGTGCGAATGCTCGATTTTGCACACTTTTGAGGGCTATTTCGTATTTTTGCGCGTTTAATGAAGGGCATTTTGGACTAAACATTGTGGGCACTATAAATACCTCAAGGATCAGATTCTCAAGGTATCTGAGTCATAATCTTCATCATTCCAAGTTCTTAGATTAGTTTAGAGAGAGAGAAAGGTAGTTACTAGTTGGGTTTATAAGATTTCTTCTTACGATTTTATCGATAACTTTTGATCTACCGCTTGGATCATCGATCCATTTATTCCTGCACTCTCGTTTCAGCTAGGGCTACGTTTCTACCAATTTAATTTAGTTTTCTATTGTCAGATCATTTTCTAGCATTCCAAGGTAATTTGTGTCTTTCCCAATTTCATTGTAATAGGTAATACTTCTACATTTCTTGTATGATGATGATTGTAGCTAGTTTAATTGTTCTTTTGTTTTCCAAATTAGCCATGGGCTAATTCCTTTATGTATTCGTGTATGATTCCTATGGAGTAATGTGGTGTTAATGTTGATCTTATGAATGCTATGAGATGTTGTATGATCAATTCTCTACATTGATGGATTGTATGAATGCTTGGCATGTATATTTGATTAAATGGGCCATTAGGGAGTTAGTCTCATATGAGAATTGGGCTATTTTCCTAAATCTTCTTGTTATGAGGCCAATGCATGCTAAGTGTTTGATAAAATTCTTAAGATAGTGAGAATTATCTTAAGTGAATAGGAAGACAAATTAGAGACTCTAATGTGTATCTAGGGAGACCTTTGCATATTACAGTGGGTTGCCAATTGATTGTACAATACCTCATTGCATGATTAAGTGATACATCACCATGTGAAACATAGGATAGTACTCTAATGCATACTCTCACATCTTGATCACTTTGCACATCAACGTGATATGTAGTTTACTTTCTTGACACGCTAGTAGACATTAGATACCGATTCCCCTTTAATTGCTTTGTTTGATTTCGATTTGGAACAACAATTGCACCTTACAAATCTCCCATCTCCCTGAGATCGATAAACAATAAACTTGGTCATCTTGCCACGACGATAACGATCACATACACTTGCGTGCAGACACCATTTGGGCAAACAATGAACTTTGGAGAGCTTTAGAATTTCAGATGAGCTTGATAGTTTCCCGTACTTAGTTTCTTCAACTGCTGTATTTATATACATTATTTGAAAGATTATCCGTGGGAGAGAGAGTTTCAAATTTTTCTATTTTGGTAGTCCAACGTTCTTCAAAATCTTTCTCAGATTTTGGGATAGTCAAATATGTTAATTTTTATTGTCCAACGTTCTTCAGGATCTTCTTCAGATTTTGGATAGTCAACTCTTAGGCATTAATGGTTGAGAGCTCATTAAATGCCTGCTTAGAGTTAATGCAACCGCCTTTGAAAAGTGTGCCTTCCTAGGTTGTTGGTTGCTTCTGAACATGGTACTAACAGGTCAGTCTTTTGTGTCAGGTCCGTACATAGGTGGCAGCTTCTCATTGGTCTGTCTTTAATTGTTCCTCAGTCCAGTCAAACGGTTATTTTAAAGTCTTCTGTCTTTTCATTAGGTGACTGGGAACATTCCATTTGTTGCATTTAACACTTCATTTATGTGTTGCAACTGCCTTCATTAATGCTGAAGTGTATTTAATGAATCAGGCTTGTTCGTCTCAGGGGAGTTCTTCAGGTCACTTTAACTTTATCTTCTGAGGTGTCTTTCTTCAGAGGTGGGTGTATATCCTAACTCTTCATCAGGCTAGTCTAAACTACATCAGGCTAGTTCTGTCTATGGTAGCCTGATCTTTGTAACTTAGTTTTTCTAAGTTTTTGACATAGCCTTCTAACAGTTAGGCTATTTTTCTAAGTTTTACAACTCTTTAGTATATCAGGGGAGTCTTTGGGATTTTATCAAAACTTTTCATTAATCATGTCCCAACAATTTCCCCCTTTTTGATAAGAACAAAGACCTAATCTATCTGACTTTTGTCAGTGGACTCTATACTTAGAAAAAATTTGCATCTGAAGATTCCCCCTAAATGAGTACCTGCAGGTTAGTTTAGACATTTTATAAAGGAATGCAAAAGGCCTAACAGATAATGAGATATTATCTTGGGCACAAAAAGAGATAGATATTTTCATTAAGTGAGAAAATGATTACAATTTACAATAGTTCCAGACTATAATCAAAAGATGATACTACCCTGCCCAAAAATACTAAAAACAAAAGATAAACTTCTTTCTTCTTCCTTCTTCTTCTGACTTCATCTTGATAAGCTACTTCAGAGGTTGGCAAAGGTTGGTTCCAGTCCATACTGACTGAAAACCCTCTTCTTCATTTCCATTTTATTCTGCATTGCTTCAGGGGAGTGTCCCTTCAGTCCAGTCTGTTCACATATCAGCAACCATTCTCCCAGAATCTCCTGATGGTTGATTTCTCCACTTGCATCCACTGGGGGCATGTACAAGATAGGTCCAGGAGCCTTGAAAGGCTGACCTCCACTGTGTTCCTCCCAGGCATTCAGGATTTTGGGATATAACCCAGGCCAGTTTTTCACCATTTTTTGATGGAACACCTCATCAGCTTCTATTCCTTCATATTCACCTATCACATAGTAGGAGTATACAAACCCCCTCTTGGCTTCTTACCACTGATCATTGATGTTTCTGGGAATCCAAGGATCTATGTGGGCAAACTTGGCCACTGGCTCACTGATCTGTCTTTGACTCCTCCTTGTCTTCATCCTCCAGTAAGAGTTTCTGGGTCTCCTGGGTGGTGGAGGTTTCATCAACTGACCATTCTCCATAAGCTTCCTCTTCTCCTCAGCCTTCTGCCTATTATGCTCATCCAGTGTCTGGCCTGTCTTCACGGCCTGAGCAAGAGGACTTAGAGTAGGTGCCCTGAACAACTCTTCAGTGGACTGGACTTGGACCACCTTGGACAATGGAGGTGGGTTCTCCATAGCTATCTCCCTTACATCCTCATCTTCTTCTTGTCCAATCATTATCCTTCTTTTCTTGGTCACCTGAGTGTCAGATGACCCACTGCTTTGAGCACTCCTCTGCCTTTTCTCTTTTAAGATTTGATCCCTTGCCTTTGCATTCTAGTTTCTCTCCCTTTGTCAGCAGGCCCCTTTCTTTTCTCATAAGCAGTTGCCAGCTCACCTTCCTTCACAAGAACATCAATTTCTCCTCTGACTTCAGACACAAATTTTTCAGGATCAGGTCCGTTTGATCCAACAGCTGGTCCACCCAAAGGTCTTTCATCCCCACTCTTTTCCCCCTTCTTGCTGAATTTCCTAGAAAGTCCAGCAAGAGCCACAGAGTGCTTAGATGTATCATGTTCTACCACCCTGAGGTGTGTGAAGCAATGCTCATTTTCTTCATCTAGATCCTTCAGATGATAGGCAGAATCCACTACAAAATCGGTAAAAGGGTTTAGTTTCTCTTCAATAATCAGATTTGTAGCAGCCTGAGTGGGAAGCACTGAAAGTGCCTGCCTAACCTGAACCTCTACTTCTGCCTTTAGGGCAGCCTCCTCCTGGTTAAATACTCATCCATCCTATCAATCAGTCCACCAGCCACAGCATTGATGGTGGCCTGAATCAGCCTCTCTCTTTCTTCCACATTCTCTTGCCTAACTGCCACAACAGCTTGTGCATGAGCCTGCCTCTCGTGCTTCAAACTGACCTTCATGTCAGTAATCTCCTTTGAGAGATGATTCTCCATCTGATCCACATTTGCTGAGAGATTTGTGATCAGTGTCAAATTTGATCCTTGAACCTTATTAAGAAGCTCATCCAGCACAGCTGTTTCTATGGATTGCTCTTCCATCATCACTTATATGTTTTCAAACTTTCTAGTTAATGTTGCAATTTCCTTACCTTCAGTTTTGGACTCAACACCAGCCTGAACTACACCTTGAATTACCCCTTCTATCTGGGAAATAAGGGTTTCATCAGGGGAGGGTACAAATTCCTTCTGAGTACCCTGAGACTCAGGTTGGTTGGAGAAAGCCTGATCTTCAGTGCCCTGACTCTCAATCGACAGAGAGGTCCCCTGTCCTGCACCAGCCTGACCCTCAGTAGTTGGGTTGGCTCCCTCATCATCACCTTCTTTGTTCTGTCCATCCATTGACTTTTGTTGAGGCCCTTTGTTAGGATTTTCCTGTTAGATGTTTTGATGATATGATAAACTAATCAGCTTGTAATAGGACCAGCTGAACCTGTTAGTCAGCTGATGAGTAGTTAGGATTAGATAGTTCTAGTAAGGGGGAATCAATCTTGCTGCCTAGAAGATCTGAAGCTATCATGGAGAAGAAGACTTAACCTTTTCTAGAAGATAGAAGATTTGAGCAGCTGACACTGGAGTACTAAGAGGAGAATATCAGAAGAGATAGGATCAGCTGATATCAGCAGATCAGCTGATCAGCTGAGCACGTCGCAGACAAGAAAAGGACGAAGGATCAAGAGTATCCAGATGAGGTCCAGAAAGATCAGCTTAGGTGCACACCAGCAGACCTGCACATCAGCTGAGGTCCAAGTACCAGCAGACCGTACACCAGCTGAGGAGACAGATCAACTTAAGTCTTGTGCTATGCCCAGATTCTACGGAATCATTTTCAAGGGTTGACTTGCGACAAAAGAAGGAAGATTCCCAGAATAAAAGATCAATCAATCAAGGGGACAAACTTGATTGATTGTGAATCGCGAAGATTTTCGGGAATCAAGAAGGAGATTCAATCAATCTCAATGATTGATGGAATACGTGATTATAGGATCTCAGATTTCTAGTCTATATCAACGGCTAGTTATTTGACCCTATAAATTAGAGTAACAGTGATGATTTTAGTATCGGATTTTACACGCACTTTAAGCTTGCCGAAACTTTGTCAAAATCATTACTCGCACTCAACACCTTTCATTAATACTTATCTTTTGTAAGCTTTGTAGAAGCTGTTAGAAGTCGATAGTTGTTTAAGCTTTGACTGATTGTAATAGAGTAGTACTCTCGAAGTTTGTGAGTGAGTGAGTGAGTAAAGTTAGTGGAGAGCCCCACAATTCCAGTTGGATTGTGGAGAGTGGAGTAGGACCTTTTGTCCGAATCACTATAAATCCTTTGTGTCTCGCGTCTTTATTTACTGTTCTTTACTTGTGCACATCACCTAAAACTGATTTTGTAACATCCCCACTTAAATAATACAAAAAATGTGATGTGGCACAAGTAGGAATGCTACTGAATAATATATATAGTATTAAAATATGCCACAAGTTTATACAGCGGAAGGCTTAAAATAAGTACGGCCATAGCCTTAAATTTTTGCAAATAGCATTCTAAACGTAAATTTATATAAAACAAAATGCCACTGCCAGCCGAGTTCATTCGCCCACGTCGGGATCCATAGCATCTGTAAAAAATATTAACAGTAGAAGGGATAAGTGTTTGTAAACACTTAGTGGTGAATCTCTTGACAATTGCACAAATTAAAACATCAATGTTTATAAATGTGAGCCCCCAAAATTTCACCGGGTATCTCTGGGTGGTGCGACCAACCCGTGGTGCCGGGGCGACCGAACTATCTCAGTTTCCACCATTTAGGTGGACTATCTTAAACTCAGAGGCCAGTCAATAGCGGGCCAGACTCAAATATTTAACATTCAACATTTAATAAATGCAATTGTAAATAAAAGTAACACTCTGTGAAGAGTGAAGTGATTCCCCATGTTGGGACAATCTGAGTGTTTTGATTAGATCCCAAAACCCCTGATGAATTTTCCTAAGTATAGTTGTTCAGGATAAAATAATTCAGGATAGTTAGGTTAGTAATTCAGTACAGGAGGACCATGCTGAAGACTGAAGAATATTGGAGTCGACCCAATTTACTGAAGTCTGATGTGCAATCCATCCTGAAGAAGTCAGAGTCAGTTCTGCTAAAGACT
>JAPKLY010001636.1:26693-38292 GCA_026898435.1 Prunella vulgaris
GAATGCACTTAAGACCTGACTTAGGTCTTGGTTCAGATCACCTGAATTATGTAAGTCCAAAGCAAAAGGTTATTTATGCTATGGGACAAGAGACAAAAAGAATGTCAGTAAGACTCCATTAAGACACACGTTCAAACTGAGTAATTAACAAGAGACTCAGAGTATTTAATGTACGAGGAAGGACAAATGTCTGAAAATCAACTAGCCGTTAGAGCGGAGAGCCTATGATCTTTCGACACGTATGTACGGAGTCCACGCAGCATTTAATGCGGCATTTAATGCGTCTCAAAAGTTGCAGGAGATGTGACAACTTGCCAGAATAAGCATGGCGGGTAGGTCAAACAGTATTTCTAGCCTGCAATCTACCTAAAATAGGAAAGATTTGATTTGATCTCCTCCAACGGATCTATTTTGAATCTTACCTATAAATATGGAGAGCCTTGCACCCATTCAAGGCTAACGGGAAATTTCCAAGAGACAACTCTAAAGAATCCAAGCATTCAAAGCATACTATAAACAACACTCTGCAATTAAATTTCCCTAGTGTTGTAGTAGGATTCACTCAGTATTTGCTTAGATCGATAGCTCTATTATTTAGCATTGTTTTGTATTGCTAGAGCTATCTTAGTTGGAAACCAGAATACCAAACCACTCAAGGTGTGAGATTGGTTGGTTAGAAGGACTGGGACTTGTAAAACGCCCAGGGGTCAGTTCCTAAGAGAGGAAGTTGGGTACTCGTGTCCCTTGGCACGTAAAACCCAAGTACCTATCCTCAGGGTTTTGAGGATAGCTTCCTGTTAAATCAGGTCGTGGATGTAGGAGTTGGTTATCTCTGAACCACGTTACAAAGTCCCCTGTGTGCTGATTTACTGTTCTGTTCAGGATCATAACTATCATCATAATAAACTGAACATTCTGCATCATTTTTCTATTCAGGACTGAATCAATCACCCTAAATCTTAATACTGTGCACTCAGCCTTAACCACCAGTTTACTAAGCAAACTCAGAGAAAATGTTTTCAGAAACTTAAACGAGTAGAATCTAAGGGCTCACTTTCCGCACTCACTCTGGCTCACTGAGATAGTGGCCCAACTGACTAGCTTTCGAGCGGTCAATAGGTTTGTTATCTCTACTGAGCTTCCAAGCACTTTACTCACACTCAGCTTATCTGACTCGTTACTGAACTGTCCCTGCTGCCCCTGTGGACCTTCAGCATACTGAGTACTTCAGGAAATCCTGACTGAGAGTGTTAGAGCATTTTTCTGAGTCTTTCAAAAAAATCTGACATCAGTGTATTCCCCCTCATACACTGATTATACTCGTTTCGGGACCAACAAGTGGTATCAGAGCAGTGGTTCAAAAGATCACTGACTTTGTTTACCAACAGTTTCTGAGGAGAAACTTTTGGTGGTCTACTGAATAGAACTTGTTTCTGAAAAACTGCAGACCATGGCATCCAGTTCTAAACGCCTCGAAGGCAATCTTCCTGAATTCTCTATTGACAACTATGACTATTGGAAATTCAGGGTACTTGCACATCTCTACTCTATCCATGATCAGATGCCACAGGTGATTGAGCATGGCCCGATCAGATTTATGAGAAATCTTCAGATGACCTGGCCTGTTGCTGGCAATGTACGTGTTCCAGCTGCCGGAGATGAAGAGGTGGAGAGGTTCGTGATTAATTCTGATCAGATTAAGCAAATCGGACTGGATAATGTTGCTAAGAACATTATACTCCACACCGTTTCTTACGAGAATTCGGTCACACTCATGCACCTGAGGACAGCTAAGGAGATCTGGGATACCTTGAGGGAAATGAGTGAGGGATCAGAAAAGATCAAGGAGAACAAGAGAGATCTTGCTATCAGGAAGTTTGAGGCCATTAGGATGTTAGAGGTTGAATCCATCGATCAGATGGAAGCTCGGTTCATTAAGATGATGAACAAGCTAGCAACCCTTGGGAAGGAGTTTCCCAAGAGGGAGGTGTCTTCTAAAATCCTAAATTGTCTCCCTGAAAGATGGGACACATGAGTAATCTTGTTGAAAAACACTCAGGATCTTACAAACATTACTCACTCTCATCTATTCTCAGAGTTAAAGGCTCTGGAATTTGACCTCGATAAGAGGAAGAAGATGGGTGTTGTCAGTGAGGAGAAGACACCTGAAAAGGAAAAGAGCGTGGCTCTTAAAGCTACTCCTGAGCATGAGGCTGGATCTGGCTCCAAGTCTCTGAAGGACATGAACAAAGATGAGCTAGCCTTGGAGTACAGCCTGATGGCGCGGCACTTTGAGAAACTGAACTCTTGATTCGGAAGGTATAAGAAATTTTATACTGACACCCGTGATTGCAGGTACTCCAGCCCCAGGAGATCAAGTCCCCCGAAGAGAAGAAAGGAGGGGTTCAGATTCTAGGAGGGATCGCAACGAGCCTGAGCGACCAAGAGATGAGAAGAAGAGAGATGATGTGCCCAGAAGATCCAGCTCCAAACCTGAACGATCATCAGAGAGCAGGAGGGAGTCATTTGATAAAAGGTACACTGACAAGAAGTTTGCTTCTGATGTAGATCAGTGCTACCACTGTAAAAAGACCAGACATTATCAGTATGATTGTCTGGAGCTCAGTGCTCGTGAGCGAGAGGATCGGAGAGCCAAGAGAGAGCTCAGGGCATCAGACCGGAGAGCATTGCTTGCTGAGGATTCCTCAGATTCAAATGGCCCAGGACGCCGGTCCCCTGAACTCTTCTCCGATGAAGAATATGATGACCTCTGCCTGATGGCAGATGACGAGGTATGTTTTTCTGCCTCTTCTCCTGATCAAGCACCTGAGCTTAGCTCAGATTCAGCAGGAGAACTCGACCTTCAGCTCGCCCTAGAGCAATTGATGGTTGACTTCTCAAGGCTGCAGGAGACTCATACTCACACAGTGGATGTGAATGCACATCTGAGTGAGGAGAACGATCGGTTAACTGAGTCTCTCAGAGTAAGAGATACTGAAGAAGCCTTCAGATTAGTACATCTTCAGGAAGAGCTACTTCATGCTCTGAACAAGCATGATGAAGCTCCACTGGAGGTAGAAAGACTGAAGGGTGTAATCAGCTCGCTGATTGAGACTCGTGACACGGATCTGTTCCTTGCTCAGGAACAACTGATGATTGAGCGAATTGCTCTGAGAGTGATGTTCAAAACTGAGTGGCAAGCTCGCATTTGTGCTGAGCAAACTGCTTGGGATCTTGAGCTGATCTCAAAGGAGAAAGCTCATGAAGAGTTGGTGCTTCAATACACCTCCGAAATTGAGGCCCTGAAAGAAACAAATGGGCATCTTGAAGTTAAGCTGAAGAAGTTATACACATCTACCCAAGTGGTTGATGAGTTGACAAGTTTCTCTCAGCTGACTAATGGTGCTAAAGCTGGGTTAGGCTATGATGCCTCAAAAGACCCAAAGGGCAAGAAGAAGAGATGTGCTTCAGGGAGCAACTCTCAGAAGAAGTTTGTCCCTTCCCTAACTGATGACAAGAGCTCAAGTGTTGCTCATCAGAATAAAGGCAAAGGGAAGGATAAAATGCCTGCTGAACCTGTCAGGCAAAGGACTGAAGAATCTAGGCCAAAACCTAAGGGAAAGGCCAAGGCTCCTCATCCTGAGTCAGGAAAGACAGATCAAGGGAAATCCAAGGCTCAGCCTAGGAATCCTCAATATGGGAAAAATTCTGCTCCCAACACTTCTCAGGCCCAGCCTAAAAATGTTCAGAGCAGAAGAAACTCAGGACAGAGGAGGCCTCAGGCAAGGCCAAGGACTACTGAGGTCCAGATTTCTCAGACAGGGCACAGAGCCCATCAGCTGACTCCAGAAACACTCAGGCTAGACCTCAAGTGCCAAAAGGTCAGGCCCGAGCTGCTCCTTCTAGGGATCAAACTCAGCCCAATGCACCCAGGCCAAGAAGGAACAGGAGGTCCACCCCTAGAAATCAATATAGGGCTCCTGTATCTCAGGCTGACACCCATACACCCTCAACTTCCCAGGCACAAAGGAAGAAGAGAACTGTGTATGTTGATATTTCAGGGAAACAGGTTTACGCTTCTGATGCTATCAGAATTGTTAAACAAATCTGGATCCCGAAGGGTATGGCTGACTCAGTAGGACCCAATACGAGATGGGTACCTGAGGCCTAATTCTTTTCAGGTCACTGCGGGCTACAAGAAGAGGAAGGAGGATCTGATGAAGGACTGGTACTTGGACTCAGGATGTTCCAGGCACATGACCGGATTTTGTGATCTCCTTCAGGATTATGTAGCTCAGGAAGGCCCGCAGGTAACCTTTGGTGATAACTCTAAGGGTTTCACCAGAGGATTCGGAACCCTTGTTATTGACTCTGTCCGTGTACTGAATGTATCATATGTTGAGGGACTGAGACATAACTTACTCTCGGTTAGTCAGTTCTGTGACCGAGGATATAGTGTAGAATTTACATCTATAATGTGTCTTGTGAAGGACAAATCTACACTACAGGTTCTGATTACATGTAACAGGAGGGGCAATGTATATTTTGCTGACTTCAAGAGCAGCCCTCCTGAAACCTGTCTGGTCGCTAAGGGCTCCTCTGAGCTCAGTTGGCTTTGGCATAAACGTCTGAGTCACTTAAACTTCAAGATTATTAACAAAATCTCTAGACTCTCTCTTGTAGATGGTCTGCCTAATGAAGTTTTTAGCAAAGACCACATGTGCGGAGCATGTCAGGAAGGCAAGCAAATCAAAGCCTCATTCAAAGTGAAGGAAGCCTTCTCACCTGACAGAGTGCTTCAGCTCCTACACATGGATCTCTTTGGTCCAGTTACTCCTGTCAGCATAAATGGTAGGAAATATACCCTTGTTGTTGTTGATGATTATTCCAGGTACACATGGGTTATTTTCTTGCTGAACAAAAAGGAGACTCAGGTCAAGCTTCCAGAGTTACTCAAGCAATTGAGTACTGAACAGGGTCAGAGCATAGTCAGGATCTGATCAGATCGAGGAACCGAGTTTATAAACTCTATTATAACTTACTTCTGTACTAACCATGGTATAGCTCATGAGACTTCTGCAGCTAGGACCCCTCAGCAGAATGGGGTAGCTGAAAGAAGGAATCGAACCCTGAAGGAAGCTGCCAGGACTATGTTGGCTGAATTAGGACTGCCCAAGAAGTACTAGGCTGAAGCAATCAACACTGCTTGCTACACTCAGAACCGATCTATGCTGAACAAACAACATGCTCAGACACCCTATGAAACTTGGAACAAGAGGAAGCCTCGCACCTCTTATTTCCATATTTTTGGGTGTAAGTGTTTCATCCTGAACAATGGGAAAGACCAGCTGAAAGCCTTTGATAGAAAATCTGATGAGGGAGTTTTCTTAGGATACTCCTCAGTCAGTAAAGCCTTCAGGGTGTATAACTGTCGGACCCTTTGTGTGGAGGAAACACCTCATGTTGTGTTTGATGAGGCTGCATCAGTGCATAGGAAACAGGTTCCAAGTCCTGACACTGAGGGAATTACCAAAAGGGTAACAAGACTGAGTCTGAAGAATCCTGAATTCAAGATCAAACTTGTCAGTGCTCCCAAGGGATGGGATGATGATGATTAAGATCAGGATGGACTTCAGGCCAACCCTCAGCAAGCCCCTGCCTCGGAAAACATTGAGTCTCAGATGGAAGGACAGACTCAACCTGAGGTACGTACTGTCGGTGATGATGCTTCTGCACCTGAGACAGTTACTGAGTCCAACAATGTAGGGGGAAACAATTTCTTTGATATTGGTCAACCCTCTGGAAATGACTCAGTATCCCCTGTTCTTGCTCGTTCTGCTTCTTTGCCTATTATTGTCGAGACTGATGTTTCAGGATCAGGCAATGAAACATCAGTAGGTCCCAGTGCTCCAGTCAGCAGGAGGCGGTGGCTAGATGATCACTCATTGGCTGATATCATTGGTGATATCAATGAGGGGGTCAGGACGAGGTTGTCCTTTGGCGAAAGATCTATGTTTTGTTGCTTCCTGAGTGATCAGGAACCTACAAGCATAGAAGAAGCTTTAGCTGATCCCAACTGGATCCTAGCCATGCAGGATGAGCTAAATCAGTTTGAGCGGAATCAGGTTTGGGAGTTAGTTGAGAGACCTAGGCGTCAACATGTTATTGGCACCAAGTGGGTCTTCAAGAACAAGAGGGATGAAAAGAATGTTGTTGTCAGGAATAAGGTCAGACTAGTAGCAAAGGGTTACTCTCAGGCCGAGGGTATCGACTATGATGAGACCTTTGCTCCAATCGCAAGATTGGAAGCAATCAGGTTGTTTCTGGCTTATGCAACATTTAGGAAATTCAAAGTGTATCAGATGGACGTAAAGAGTGCTTTTCTGAATGGTGTACTGAATGAAGAGGTGTATGTTGAGCAACCTCCTGGATTCGAAGTTAGTAACAAGGTATATCACCTGAAGAAAGCTCTTTATGGCCTGAAGCAAGCTCCGAGAGCTTGGTATGATACATTATCCCAATTCCTGATAGACCACGGGTTCGTGAAAGGAACAGTGGACAGGACCCTCTTCCGGATTTCCGAAGGGGAGGACATTCTCTTGGTTAAGATTTATGTGGATGACATAATTTTTGGATCTCCTAATCTGAAGCTTTGTGAGAAATTCTCCAAGCTGATGACTGGGAAATTTGAGATGTCAATGATGGGAGAAATGAATTTCTTTCTGGGTCTCCAAGTCAGGCAAACTGACTCCGGAATCTTGATAAATCAGTCCAAGTATGCGAGGGACTTGATTCAGAAATTCGGAGTTCAGTCCAGCAAAGTCTCACGTATTCCCATGAACACGAATGAGAAGCTGAATCCTGACAAAGAAGGAGTCTAAGTAAATCAGACTGAATATAGAGCACTGATAGGATCTTTATTGTACCTAACTGCTAGTCGTCCTGACATCACTTATGCAGTTGGAGTTTGTGCAAGGTATCAGTCTGATCTAAAGAAGAGTCATCTAGATTGTGCCAAAAAGATACTGAAATACCTAAGAGGTACAGTCAATCTAGGACTTTGGTATCCCTCTGATGACAACCTAGAACTGACTGGCTATTTAGATGCTGATTATGGAGGCTGTAGACTTGATAGGAAATCAACTACAGGCACATGTCAGTTTCTAGGGAGTAAACTGATCTTTTGGTTTTCTAAGAAGCAAACCAGTGTTGCAACATCTACTACTGAGGCTGAGTATATGGCAGCAGACAGTTGTTGTTCTCAGATCCTTTGGCTGAAACAACAACTGAGAGACTACCAAATAGAGGCCACTGAAGTCCCAATCTATTGTGACAATAATAGTGCCATTGCCATATCCCAAAACCCAGTCTTATATACAAGGTGTAAGCATGTAGACATCAGGCATCATTTTATCAGAGATCATGTTGAGAAGAAGGACATCAGGATGGAGAGAGTCCCTACTGGAAAATAGAGAGCTGACATCCTGACTAAGGCTTTGCCTGAAACCAGGTTTCTTGAGTTATCAGTAGAGTTAGGACTACTTGACCCAGGCTTAGGAGATTCTATCTGAATCTCTGATCAAAATGCATAAGGTCAAGGGGAATAACTATTTTGGACTCAGGATAAAGGAATCTCAGAGAGAATGTGAATGGTTGTAGGGGGAACATTCAGTATAAAAAGGATGATCAGTATAGACTGACTAAGCTTCAGGACACAGAACTCAGGGCTTGTCACCCTGATAGTGCAATAAGTGGTATCAGTCATAATACAAATCTGACTGACTGGTATGTTTCCTGATTTTTATCTAGTCATCTGACCTTGCGTGCATTATCCTTATACTGTTTGTTGTATTGTCAAATCAATTTAATTTGTCAAAAGATCCCAGCCATTCGTTTTAATGTTCGGTTATTATTTAATACAATTTATTTGAATTAAATACGGACATTTAATGCACTGTGGGCGGGAACAGTTTTTGATAAAGTTTGACCAATTACTTTGGAAAAACCGAAGAGTCTACATACTTTTTGAGTTTTGATCTTAATTGTTGAATCCCATAAGTCATTACTTTCTGAGCCATCCGATTCAAACCGAATTTTTGTATAAATATGGGAAGATTGTGCTATTAAAACTTTTATGCACCCAATATTTTCCTAACATATTTTCTCTAAAACCCAATTCTCTTCAAATCTTCAAACTTATTTCCATGGCTTCTCCATCTGCAGATTCTTTCTTTGGAAATCTTTTCAACTTAAGAAATGAAATTCATTATGAACCCTTTGGGGATTTTTCTTCTAATCACCCGGATATTTTGCATGTGCGAGAATTATACAAAAATGCAGGTCTTCTGCAATTCATTACAGCCAGACCACAGAGACTCCACCCGAGACTTGTTGCTGCCTTCTACCTGAAGATGGCGCAGAACAAGGACTCCCAGAAGTGGGAGACATGCATACCCCTTTCTTCATGTGTGAAGGGGAACGATGGCGAGGAAGAGATGACCAGGAGATGGGTCACTCTCAACCTCAGGCAGAAGATCAGAGAGGTTCTGAATCTTCCTCATACAGGACGAAGCCCAGTGAACTATGGGTTTGGAAACGAGAAGGACTATCTCCAGTCCCTTTGCGATGGGGCTGTGGTTCTGAAATCTGGTCTGAACAAATCTGTCCTGAGAACAGAGAATAGACACTTCTTTGATCTGAAAGTCAAGGAGTGATGGGGATTGCCGGAGGATTGGAGCAGATCTCCAGGCCAAAACTGTACACAATGATGGCCATCTCGGACGCCTCAATTCATAATTTTGATTGGGAGGAATACTTTCTCCAATTGCTGGTGGCTAAGACCAACAAAATAAAGTATTCGCCTGAGGGTCAGGCTACGTTCGAGGCCAAGATGCATTTTGGCACCAAAATCTCACTGATTTTGGAGACCCTGGACCTCGGGGACGTAGATCAGGCCCAGTCCCTTGAGCTTCCACCAAAAACTGACCTCTTCAGAGCTTATTCCAGTGATGCTGGCACCAGGAGAAGACCACGGACTCAAAAGAAGAAGGCCCAGACGAGCATGACTGAAAGAGTCAAGGCTCAGGCAGGCAAGTCTTCAGAGTCCGATACAGCAAAGCCTGTGGAGGATAAATCTAAACCCTCAGGACCCAAGCAACAAAAACTAAAATTTCATTATTCAGGGTCAGCTGAGCGAGAGAAAAACTCGTGGAAGAGCGAGAGAAAAAGCTTGTGGAAGAGAGAGCTGCTGAAGAAGCTGTTCAGCATGCAACTCCGGAGAGGGAACCGGCTCAGGCCGTCCTTAAAATTGTTCCCATTACGTCTGTTCCTAATGTTACATCACCTGATCCTGATCAACAGATTCTCAACATTGCCGCAACCTATCAGAGTGTGAAGAAGGATGAGGGGGAACCTGCTCAGGAAGGAGGAGATGAGCAGGAGGCTACTGAACCAGTTCAGGCCGAAGCCCTCTGGTCGTTCCCTGCGCCCGATATGAACGACCTATCAGATTTTGAGATTGTAGCAAGGGGAGAGGCAGCTGAAATGGTGGAGAGAAGGTTTCCTGACCTCTCTGAAGCTCAGAAGGAGGCAGTGGTGCAAGTCCGCACTTTTGCCATGATCAGAAACGCTACATGGTCTGAGCTCAGTCAGCTAGGAGAGTCCAGAGGATGGGACTGCATTGCAGAGTTAGAAGCCGCCCTCTTTGATCATTTTGGTGTGAACTCTCTACATTAATTGATTAAGATGGTGGATTTTATCAAAACAGTCCGCCGAACTTATGCTGAGCCTGAGATTCAGAAAGCTGAGGGAGAGCAGGAAGGGGAGAAGGAAACTGAGTTGGAGGTTGTGGAGATTGCTGATGATGATCAGCAAGGTGGCACTGAGGGAGTCAGTGCACCGGCCGATGAAGCAATCCTGGGACCTGGGATTGCGGAGGCTTCAGGAGAGGGTCCACCAGGCATGGTCCGAGTCAGAGGAAAATAGACCTCACCCGAATCTCTATATCTTCAGAATTCCTCACGAGCTCTTGGCAATCTGCACAGGAGGGTGATTCTCGTTGAGCGAAAAATAAGTAAGGTTGGTACAAATTCTGAGACTCTGAAAAAGAAAGTGAACAACCTGGACTGTGACCTAAATGATATGGCCACTGATATGCATGCTGCAATCGATCTTCTTGGAGAAGTCAGAACACAACATTCAGTGGATCTTACTGCTATCTCCGAGCAAGCTAAAAGTGCCATACAAAGCTGCCATCAGATGGTCTCAGATGTGCAGACTCAGCAGGAGACTAAGCTTGCCACTTTTCTTGATCAACAATTGTCTGAAAAAGTTGATCAACTGGTTGATGAAAAGTTGGCCAAACTGAAAGCTGAACTGAAAGAGGAACTGCTGAATGAAATGTCTGAACAGGAGAAGGATGCAATTGCCACTGCCCTGAACAATCGGATGATGAGCTTTGAAGGACGGCTAAAAGCTGAGCACAATTCAGCCATCGACAAGCTAAGTGTTGGCCTGAGAGGGATGGCCAGACAGATTGGACAATTGCATGGAAAGCAGACTGAGATGGATGGTCAGTTTACACTATTGGCACTGACCACTCAGAAGAAAATGGTGATGACTGAAGCTGAAAAGATAGCAAAGATGAAGGAGATTTCGCTCCTCAGTCAGATCCAGCGCTTGAAAGAGTCCAATGAGTATCTGACTGCTAGGGTTCAGAAGAAAAAGTCTGTGACTTCTGGATCTCGGATGAAGACTCAGAGGAATTTGGTGGTCAGTTCAGATCAAAGCCCTCCTCTGAAGTTTGTGGAAGACTTCATTCCGATAGAGTTGTTGGAGGTGTGGATTCCGATCCGGAATAGGTGGGCCTACCTATTCTATGTGGTGGGGCTATGGGAAGATCTAACTGAAGAAAAAGACGTCACACTCCATCACTGGATGGCACAGGAGCATCCTGATCTCTGGGCTGATATCATCAGACATGCTGACATTGAAGGTGTCGAGATCGCTCCTCCGGAATTCATCAAGTACCCTCCTCCACTCTTTAGGAACTCCAAGCAACTGGACCGGAAAGCAATATCTGAGGAAGTCGTCAGGGTAGGACGAGCTGCCTGGGCCATTGCTGATCGGAACAGGATGAAGCAGGTCCTGAACCGGGTATTGGAGATGTACGAGATTCCACTGACTGCTTGGAATAAGGATGAAGACTAGATCAGGAGCTAGTTGTTCAAAAATTTTATAATAGCTTCAGGATACTTGTATTTTCTTATCAATCAATGAAGTTATTTACTTTTCCTGAGTACAACTTCTTGTTGGCTCCTGAATCTACTTTTCTGAATCCTTATCAAGAACTGTACTAACACATTCCTTGTTTTCATCTTATAGACTAAGTACCTAGTTTGTCAGGTGGTACTGAGTTGTTCTCACTGACTAAGTCAGTTGATTGTATAGATGAATAGGAATTTGCTTAAGGGTTTTGGCATCATAAAAAAGGGGGAAATTGTTGGGACAATCTGAGTGTTTTGATTAGATCCCAAAACCCCTGATGAATTTGCCTAAGTATAGTTGTTCAGGATAAAATAATTCAGGATAGTTAGGTTAG
>JAPKLY010001637.1:7093-38853 GCA_026898435.1 Prunella vulgaris
ACATAGGATAGTACACTAATACATCTCTCACACATTTGCTCACTTTGTGAATCAAGGTGATAGGTAGTTTACTAGTTTGACGAACTTGTAGATGATAGATACCTTATCCCCTTTACTTACTTTGTGTTTTCAAATTAAGAACAATGGTCTTACCTTACAATCCGCCCTCTCCCTGAGTTCGATAAATAATAAACTTGGTTAAACTTGTCACGACGATAACGATCGTGTACACTTGCACGTAAACACCGAATAGGTAAACAGTCATCCACATAAATCTGAATCAAGAGAATGTCCTCCCCTTCGGATATCCTGAAGAGGGTCCTGTCCACTGTTTCTTTCACGAACCCGTGGTCTATCAGGAACTGGGAAAGTGTATCATACCAAGCTCTCGGAGCCTGCTTCAGACCATAAAGAGCTTTCTTCAGGTGATATACTTTATTCCCAATTTCGAACCCTGGTGGTTGCTCAACATAAACCTCCTCGTTCAGTACACCATTCAGAAACGCACTCTTTACGTCCATCTGATACACTTTAAACTTCTTGAATGTTGCATAAGCCAAAAACAACCTGATTGCCTCTAACCTTGAGACCAAAGCAAAGGTCTCATCATAGTCGATCCCTTCGGCCTGAGAGTAACCCTTTGCCACTAGTCTGGCCTTGTTTCTGACAACAACATTCTTCTCATCCCTCTTGTTCTTGAAGACCCACTTGGTGCCAATAACATGTTGACGCCTAGGTCTATCAACTAACTCCCAAACCTGATTCCGCTCAAACTGATTGAGCTCATCCTGCATGGCTAGGATCCAGTTGGGATCAGCAAGAGCTTCTTCTATGCTCTTAAGTTCCTGATCACTCAGGAAGCAACAGAACATAGCACTCTCACTAAAGGACAACCTTGTCCTGACCCCCTCATTGATATCACCAATGATATCAGCCAATGAGTGATCATCTAGCCACCACCTCCTGCTAACGGCTGCACTGGGAGCTGCTGAAGTTCCCTCCCCTGATCCTGAAATATTAGTTTCAACAATAACAGGCAAAGAAGCGGAACGAACAAGAACAGGGGATACTGAGTCATTTCCTGAGGGTTGTACAATATCAGGGACATTGTTTTCCCCTACAGAGTTGGACTCAGTAACTGTCTCAGGTGCAGAGGCATCATCACCGACAGTACGTACCTCAGGTTGAGTCTGTGCCTCCGTCTGAGACTCAACATCCTCTGAGGCTGGGGCTTGCTGAGGGTTGGCCTGAGGTCCATCCTGATCTTCATCATCATCATCCCATCCCTTTGGAGCACTCACAAGTTCTTGAATTCAGGATTCTTCAGGCTCAGTCTTGTCACCCTCTTGGTAACCCCCTCAGTGTCAGGACTTGGAACCTGTTTTCTACGCACTGACGCAGTCTCATCAAACACAACATCAGGTGTTTCCTCCACACAAAGGGTCCGACAGTTATACACCCTGAAAGCTTTGCTGACTGAGGAGTATCCTAAGAAAACTCCCTCATCAGACTTGCTATCAAAGGCTTTTAGCTGGTCTTTTCCATGGTTCAGGATGAAACACTTACACCCAAAAATATGGAAATAGGAGATGCGAGGCTTCCTTTTATTCCAAGTTTCATAAGGTGTCTGAGCATGTTGTTTGTTCAGCATAGATCGGTTCTGAGGGTAGCAAGCAGTGTTGATTGCTTCAGCCCAGTACTTCTTGGGCAGTCCTGACTCAGCCAACATGGTCCTGGCAGCTTCCTTCAGGGTCCGGTTCCTTATCTCAGCTACCCCATTCTGCTGAGGGGTCCTGGCTGCAGAAGTCTCATGAGCAATAAAAAGGTCTGTACAAAAATCAGTTATAATTGAGTTAATAAACTCAGTTCCCTAATCTGATCTGATCCTGACAATGCTCTGACCCTGTTCAATACTCAATTTCTTGAGTAATTTAGGAAGCTTGACCTGACTCTCCTTCTTTTTCAGCAAGAAAATCACCCATGTGTACCTGGAATAATCATGAACAACAACAAGGGTATATTTCCTACCATTCATGCTGACAGGAGTAACTGGACCAAAGAGATCCATGTGCAGGAGCTGAAGCACTCTGTCAGTTGAGAAGGCATATTTCTCCTTGAATTAGGCTTTGGTTTGCTTGCCTTCCTGACATGCTCCGCACACGTGGTCTTTGCTAAAAACTTCATTAGGTAGACCATCTACAAGAGAAAGTCTAGAAATTTTGTTAATAATCTTGAAGTTTAAGTGACTCAGGCATTTATGCCAAGGCCATCTGAGCTCAGATGAGCTCTTAGCGACCAAACAAGTTCAGGAGAGCTGCTCTTAAAGTCAGCAAAATATACATTCCCTCTCCTGGCACCAGTAATCAGGACCTGCAGTGTAGACTTCACAAGGCATATGTTAGATGTAAACTTTACACTATATCCTCTGTCACAAAACTGACTGACCGAAAGCAGGTTATGCCTAAGATCCTCAATATAGGATACATTAAGCACTTTAACAAAACCAACAACAAGGGTACCGAATCCTCTGGTGAAATCCTTAGAGTTATCACCAAAGGTTACCTGCGGGCCTTCCTGAGCTACATAGTCCTGAAGGAGATCACGAAATCTGTTCATGTGCCTGGAACACCCTGAATCCAAGTACTAGTCCTTCATCAGATCCTCCTTCTTCTTCTTGTAGCCCACAGCGACCTGAAAAGAATCAGGGCTCAGGTACCCATCTCGTATTGGGTCCTACAATGTCAGCCATACCCTTCGGGATCCAGATTTGTTTAACAATTCTGATGGCATCAGAAGTGTAAACCTGTCTCCCTGAAACATCAACATACACTGTCCTCTTCTTTCTTTGTGCCTGGGAAGTTGAGGGTGTATGTGTGTCAGCCTGAGTCTCAGGAGCCTTGGATTGATTCCTGGGGGCGGGCCTCCTGTTCCTCCTTGGCCTGGGTGCATTGGGCTGAGGTCTGTCCTGAGAAGGAACAGCTCAGGCCAGACCTATAGGCAATTGAGGTCTGACCTGAGTGTTATCGGAGTCAGGTCTCCATTGCCTTTCAGGGGCCATTTGATTTGTCCTTCTCCTCTGAGGATTGGGACGCTCCTGATGGGCCCTATGCCCTGTCTGAGGTGTCCGGACTTCAGTAGTCCTTGGCCTTGCCTGAGGCCTCCTCTGACCAGAGTTTCCTCTGCCCTGAGTATTTCTAGGCTGAGCCTGAGAAGTACTTGGAGCTGAGTTCTTTCCAGTCTGAGGGTTCCTAGGCTGAGCCTTGGAGTTCCCTTGGTCCTTCTTCCTCGACTCAGGATGAGGAGCTTGGGCCTTTCCCTTAGGTTTTGGCCTAACTTCCTCAGTCCTTTGCCTGACAGGTTCAGACACTTTCTTCTTCCCTTTTCCTTTATCCTGACGAGCAACACTTGGGCTCTTGTCGTCAGTTTGGGCAGGGACAAACTTCTTCTGAGAAGTGCTCCCTGAAGCACCTCTTTTCTTCTTGCCCTTTGGGTCCTTAGAGGCATCATATCCTAACCCAGCTTTAGCACCATCGGTCAGCTGAGAGAAACTTGTTAACTCATCAACCACTTGGGAAGATATGTGTAACTTCTTCAGCTTTTCCTCAAGATGTCCATTCTTTTCTTTCAGGGCCTCAAGCTCAGTGGTGTACTGAAGCACCAGTTTCTGATGAGCATTCTCTTTTGAGATCAGCTCAAGATCCCAAGCAGTTTGCTCAGCTATAAGGCGAGCTTGCCACTCAATTTTGAACATTACTCTCAGAGCAATTAGCTCAATCATCTTCTGTTCCTGAGAGAGGAACAAATCAGTGTCACGAGTCTCAATCAGTGAGCTGATTTCACCTTTCAGTCTTTCAACCTCCATTGAAGTCTCGTCATGCCTTTTCAGAGCATGAGGCAACTCTTTCTGAAGGTTTGCTAACCTCAAGGCTTCATCAGCATCTCTTAGACTGAGAGACTCAGTTAGCCGATCATTCTCTCCACTCAGTTGTGCATTCACGTCCACTGTGTGAATATGAGTCTCCTGCAGCCTTGAGAAATCGGCCATCAATTGCTCTAAAGCGAGCTGAAGGTTGAGATCCCTTGCTCTAGACCACCAACTTTCAACAATTCAGTATGCAAATCCAGGAACTATAGAAAGAGCACAGAAAATTAAATAATGTAAGTAGCAAAAAAGAAAAGTACCATGAAAGAAAGAGATAATAGAAATACCTCACAAAGACGATCATACATGGCGTTCTTTAATGCAGGAACAGAGAGCTTGGAATCAGAAAACTCTACTTTGGGATTCTTGAGGGTCTCCAGAAATTGAGTAGTCTCTATCGGAGGAACTGTGGTGATAGGATCAGAATCTTCCACAGGCATGGCAGAATTAGAACCGGTGCGTTTAGAGAAGCGAGTTCTCTTTAAGACAGACTTAGGCTGGGATTGGGAAGCAGCACCCCTTTTACCTTTCTTCTTAGAAGGGTCATTAGCTGCAACCGTAGCATCAAGAGAAGTGGAAGCAGGAACATCTTGGGGGTTCGCAGACGACGCCTCAGGAGCTTTAGAAGGAGAGACCGGCATAACATCTTTAGCATCCTCAACATCAGGATCAGAAACATGGGTCTTGGATTCATGACCCTCATCATCAGAAAACACTAGGGCATTTGCCCCAGACATGTCTGAAAGTCAAATAGGCAAACAATGATCAATAGAAGTGAAAGCTGTTCGTCAGTGCATAATGAATTATAATATAAACAAGAGAGAAATATACTAAGCTCGGAAGAAGAAGAAACAGCTGAACCAAGGAATCCAAAATGGGAGAGGACATGGGGCTCTTTTAGGAGATGAAACATTCTGAGTTGCCCCTTTTTCGAGATAAGCCCATTTAAACGAGGCATGACCTCCCTATTAATCGGGGAAATAGCTTCTTCGAAAGAAAGTGAAGATTTGGAAATTTTTGGGGATCTATATTGCCAACCACTAGTGGTGAAAGGCCATACTCCTGAACGAGGAGTCACAATGAAATAACTATCCTTCTAAACACCGTCAATACTAGGTGGTTTACCCACAAAATGAGCAAGACCTTGAGTTCGGGAACTAAAATAGTAAAATTCGTCAGGCCTTTTCAAATCGTGACAGAAGTAAAAAAAATTTAGGTGTTGGATCACCGCCATTAGCCTTTAGAATGAAAAAATAAGCAAGCATAAGCCTAATCGATGAGGGATTGACTTGATTTACTGGAATGCCGAAGAGATTGCAAACTGATATGAAGAAAGGGGCGATGGGAAAAAGTAACCCAGCTGTTATTTGGGCCACCCAGAAAGCTAACGAAGGGAATCGTAAATGATTAGGTCATTCGTCACGACCAGGTAAATCCACCAAAAAATTAGAAGAACAATCTAACAAGCCTCTAAAGCTAGCAAGATCCCCCTCATGCAAGTTAGTTTCCCTAGAAATGAGATTCCAGTTTTCCCTATTTTTTGCAGAAACAACGTGAATAGGAAAACTTGAGAGTGGCACAGTAAAACTAGGGTTGGAAACCTTAGATTTAGCAGGAAGACCTAGAACTATTGAAGGATCCTTAGAAACAGGTAACTTATGCTTGGGAGGCATTCCGATGGAGTAAAAATGAGAATGACTGAAAAGGAATTTCACAAAATAGAAAAGTAAAGAGAAGAACAATGAAAATACCTCGAAGATGAAGGAAGAAGGACGTCGGACATGAACACCAGAATCTCCCACCAGAAAAGGTTTAACCCTAAGAAATCGTCTCCAAGAAACTTTGGAGAGGAAGCGCCTGAGAAATTTAATGAAAGTAGAAAGAGAACAAGGACGAGAGGGTGAAATGAAAAGGAGAAACTACCCCTGGAAACTGTAAAAGGTAGACAGATGTATGGTGAGGACTTAGTAAAGTCGACACATGTATGGTGGAGATAAATGTACTTGAAAGGTCGCTTGTATGTACTTATGCCTTTCTTGTACTAAGAAGTTTTAAATTTATTCAAAAAATGAATAAGGAAGGAAAAGAGAGGGAATAGGAAAAATGATTCTTTTCGGAAAAAAGGGACAAGGGTCAGAATTGACTTCTTAATCCCATAACTAAAAGGAGATTATTATTCCATGTAAAATTTTAAAATTTTATTTGGAATAGGAGGGAGTAGTTGATGTGGGATAAGTGTCTGTCTCACTGTTCGTAGCCAAAAGAGAAAGAAAGTAGTCTTCGATCTCGAATCCAACTCTGAGTAGAGCCAGAACTGGATGGTTAATTAGAAAGTTAAGGAAAATGTCTCAGAACATAGAAGTTATTTAGATAATAACTTCAGAAGGTTAAACTTACATCTCTAGGAGAATTGGTAAAACCAGAAGTCAGAACTGGACGAATGCCCAAATTCGTACGCAAATTAGTATTTACCCGATGAAACTTGGATAAGAAGTATTGGAGTATCAATAATGCTGAAATAGAGATTCTCTTATATTAGTGCGTAGTGAGCACTACCATGAAAAAGGACAAATAAGGAATCATTCTTGTACCAATGAATTGCTATTGGTGACACTTGGCATAAGGGATAACAAACTACCATATGGTCCCCTCAAGTGGTCCCTTATGACAGATGGGATTTGAGGATAGGAGATTACAATTATACCCTTAAGAGAAAAAGAGGATATACAAAGATCATTATCATTCATAACAAGACACATTACATTTTTTTGTAACACAATCTTTATACAATACACACATATATCAATGGTAGCTGACTTGGGCGTCGGAGGATCAATGCTGGGGTCCCTCCTGGCTTGATTTCTTGCAGATTCTCACCGGAAAACCTCCAGAGCAGGCTGTCGGAGTTGGAAAACTGTTTCAGAGGAGCTCCTGCAATCATCTCTGGTTAAAGAAGGATTATATTTAGCTAAACCTAGGTAAAACTTGATTCATCCCAACTTGTTAAATTCTTGTTGATGCATGTGACATCTTTGTAGACATCACTGTCAGAATTGCCAGCTCCTTTCCCTCTGACTTGGGCTCCACAGGGGCCTGAACAATATTCTGAATCACCCCTTCTATCTGAGCCACTGGTGTTGCATCAGGGGAGGGCACCAACTCAGTTTGAGTCCCCTGAGACTCAGGTTGCTTCTTACTCTCCTTTCCTTTAGTGACCTGAGGATCACTATCCTGTCCCGCACTAGCCTGGGTTATCTCCTGATGCCCACCAGTCTGGCCTCCTTCAGTAGGGTTGAGTTCTTTATCATCACCATCTTTCCTCTGATCATCAGTGGACTTCTCCTTTGGCCCTTCTAACAAACTTGCTTCCACCAACTTCTTGGCTACCAGTTTACCAAACTCCCATTCTTGCAACAGCACACTAACCTTTCTTACTTGAGCAAACTCAAGCACTTCCTTTTCCTCCTTTTTCCAGAAACCTTCACCTTGTCCCCTGACAGCCTCCAAAAGCTCATATAGGTAGGCATCCTTGAGCTTTACAAGTAGCCTCACCCTCTCAAACATCTACTTGAGGGTGGGATGGGAGGTCAAGGCAGGATATAGTTATTCTAGTTCATAGCAAGCCTCCTCCTTTAGAGAGTCCAAGTAAGTGTACTGGACCTCCTCCTCATCAGCTACTTCTAGTGAAGGCAAGGCTTCACTAGCCTGAGGGACAGTGGGGTGTTCTTTGGCTACACTTTTAGGCTTTTGAGAGCCTTTAGTGGGGGTTTCAGTTGTTGTGGGTTCAGTGGAAGCAATATGGGCTACCTCAGTGGACTTTTGAGAGTCCTCTGAGGGTTCTTGTCCTCCTTTCTCATCCTCTGTCTCTTCAGAACTTTCATCATCAGACTCCTCTTATGTCTCCTCTTTTTCTTCCTCAGCTTCCATAATCCCTTTGAGAGCAGTGGTGGCCAGTAAATGAATGGGAGACCTCATTCCTTCCTCTTCGCCCTCAGTAGACTTCTCAGCAGATGAGTGAGTAGAAGTCTCAGAGCTTCTGCTTATTGCTCTGCTCTCAAAGAAGGCCTTTCTCACCAATCTTCTATTTTTCTTCTCCAACTCCTCTTCTATGTGGGACTTCATCTTCTCACTGGGCTTTAAGGCCCTCTTCTTTTTGTTTGCAGGGGGACTGTCCTCCCCTAACTCCTCAGGAACACTGACCTTTTCTGCCCTTGCTTCACCACTGGGTGCCCCAACTTTAATCTTTTCCAAAAGCTTATCTGAGTTAAACAGAAGCTTTGCTTTGTTCCATGTTCTGGTATCAAGGAAGTTGTACTTCAGATTTAGTACCTCAATCATGAGAGACACTTTTGTGGCATAACACAGCTTGTGCTCCACTAACATTCTTCCATTTACCACCTTCAGTTTGCTCCTCTCCTCCCTGATATTAGAGATGAAGAATTGGTGCCAATTGAACATCACCCTATCAGTGGTGTCTACAATGGCTGCCATCATCCTCAACTTGATCTTGCTTACTTGCTCTATGCCTCCCGGGTTTGCTAGAATACATTTCCCAACAATCTCTACTAGAACCTCAAATTCAGGTTTTAGCAGCTTCTTGTGAAAGGTAGTAACATACTGCTCCCTCTTCTTTGTTATTGTGTTTAGGAACTTCTCCTCCTCTCCCTGCTTGTAAGTTGCTGGGTCCAAACCCTCATTTGGCAGCCCAAAAATGTCATGCAGATCTTCCTGCCTCAAGGTGAACTTGTGCCTCTTCATCACTGCTTCTAGGACCTCTCTCCCCTTCTTGTCCTGCTTCTTTTCACTCTTCTCCATCATGATGGCAGATATAATGAAGGTGATGCTCTTCTCCATATCTCACACCAAAAAATTTTACTGTTGGATAATTCCTTGTAATCTATGAAGATTTGAGACATGGTGTCTGAAAAGTGGGAATGTGTTTAGGAAAAGGTTTGTAGGGTTAAGAGTATGAGATGGTAAAAATTTCAAGGGTTGATAGCAGTGAAATCGTGTGAACAAACTGCTAAGTGTGGAGGTTATTTATATTGACAATCAAGGGTGGAGATTAGACAAGAGAATTTTGATCTACGGTTGAGAGTGAGGCAATAATTTGGAAGATAAAGTGATTTAACTTCCCAAGTAATTTGTAATTATTACAAGATATGGAAAGTGGGTTGGAATAAGATCAACGGTTGAGATTGAAGGAAATGACAGTTAAAAGTGGGGCTTTTCATGAGAGATAACTGCTCGAAATCATCTCTCGAGATTTTAATGCACACTTACTATCGCATTAACTGCGTCGCAGGCACGATTATCAATAAAGTAACCGTCTGTAAGAAGTTGTCTCAGTGGAGTAATCAGTGGAATTTTACTCAGTCTAGTTGGGATCAGGGTGGTTGATTTGGTTGAGTTGGTTGAGTTGATCCACTGATGTTTCTTGACTATTCCCCCTTGATCAGTAGCCTGAGGGTTTAATCCTGATTAGTTTCCTGACTCTGAGTCAAGTAGACCCAACTCCACTTATAGCTCATGAAACCTTGCTTCAGCCAAGGGTTTTGTGAGTATGTCTGTCTTTTGCTTGTCAGTGTGGATTTTTACAAGACATACATCCTTATTTTCCACATGGTCTCTGATGAAGTGATGCCTTATATCCACATGCTTGCATCTTGTGTGAAGTACTGGGTTCTGTGATATTGCAATGGCACTGTTGTTCACAGAAGATAGGTACTTCACTGGCCTGAATGTGGTAATCAGTCAGTTGTTGCCTTATCCATAATATTTGAGCACAGCAGCTTCCAGCAGCCATATATTCAGCTTCAGTGCTGCTTGTTGCCACTGAGCTCTGCTTCTTTGAGAACCAGGATATCAATTTGTTTCCAAGAAATTGACAAGTCCCAGTAGTTGATTTTCTATCAATTTTGCATCCTCCATAGTCAGCATCACAGTAGCCTGTTAATTCAAAGTTATCATCAGAGGGGTACCACAGTCCCTTGTTGACAGTACCCTTGAGATATCTTAGAATTTTCTTTGTGGCTTCCAGGTGACTTTTCTTTGGACTAGCCTGATAGCTTGCACATATTCCCACTGCATAAGTAATGTCAGGCCTGCCTGCAGTTAGATATAGAAGAGATCCAATGATTCCTCTATAAGTTGTCTGATCCACAGCTTCTCCATCTTCATCAGGTTCAAGCTTTGTGTTTGTATTCATAGGTACCATGACTACTTTGCTTAAGCTGCAACCAAATTTCTGAATCAGCTCCCTTGTGTATTTGGCCTGATTGATGAATATTCCTTCAGGGGACTGCCTGACTTGCAGTCCTAGGAAGAAATTCAACTCTCCCATCATAGACATTTCAAATTTTCCTTTCATGAGATGTGAGAATTTTGTGCAAAGGTCCTCATTCTGTGATCCAAATATGATATCATCTACATAGATTTAGACCAAGAGAATGTCTTCTCCATGTGTGATTTTGAAGAGTGTTCTGTCAACACTCCCCTTTGTGAAACCATGCTCCAAGAGGAATTGGGACAAGGTTTCATACAAGGCTCTTGGGGCTTTGATTAGGGTCATAATTGCAGGTTTTTAGCACTCATTTCTATATGCTTTTGGTGATATTATATTCATATTAGACACTAAAATGCGATACTTTGTGTATTTAACCCTTTTTGGCTAGAAAGTTGCGATTGTAGGTGAAAATTAACAAAATAGGGAAGAAACAAGCAAAATCGAGAAAAGTTTGAATTTTGGAGTTGAGCAAAATGGAGAAATTAATATTCCATGTTCAAGATCTTAAAGAGAGGGTCACAACAAAAGAAGAATCGAGTCAATCGGAGTTCTAGAGCTCAAGATATTATAAAAATGAGGAAGTCTCGCATCAACCGTGACTAAGGCCTCGGTCGACAGGACCCCTTCATCAGAAGGTAGCCTCTGCGCGACCAAGTTACCTGGAAAGACATGCATGTAGCGAGCTCGCTGTCGACCAGCTCGGACGGCAGACGCTCAAGTCTTGCGCGACAAAATGCGCCCCTGTCGACCAAGCGGTAGACAGTCCTACAGTTCTTGGGCGACAGAAGTTCAGAATACTCGGATTTTCAGGGCTATTTTTGTATTTTCGATCGTTTTAATGAAGGGCATCATAGTCAATGATCCAAGGGCACTATATATACATCCATCTCAGATTTGCAAAAGGACTTTTATCATTTTCTTAGATTCGCTTACATCATATATTCTCTCACTAGATTAGGAGAAGTTAGAGGTAGTTTCAATCCGTCTTCTCCAGCATTCTTAGCATAGCTCAAGCTACATTTCTACCGTTCGGTTTTCAATTTCTATTGTTGGATAGATTTTTAACTTCTAGTGGTAATCTTGTATCTTTTTAATTTCATTGTAATAGGTAAAATTCTTGTATACTCTTTACAATTCCTGCATAATGATGATTGTAGTTACTTTAATTTCTCTTTTTTTTTACCAAATTAGTCATGGGCTAATTCGTTTGTGTGTTGGTGTATGATTCTTATGGAGTAGTGTGGTGTCTATGTTGATCTTATGAATGTTTGAGATGTTGTGTGATAAATTCTCTATTTTGATGGTTGGTATGAATGCTTATATGCTTAATTGATTGTATGGGCCATTAGGATTTCGTCTCATACGAGAGTTGGGCTATTTTCCTAAACATTCTTGTTATTAGGCCATTGCATACTAAGTGTTTGTTAAAATTCCTAAGATAGTGAGAATTACCTTTGAGAATTGGTAAGACAATTAGAGGCTCTTATGTGCATCTAGGGAGACCTTTGCATGTTAGAGTGGCTTTCCTATTGATTGTACAACACCTCAATGCATGAATAAGTGATACTTCACCACCTGAAACATAGGATAGTACACTAATACACTTCTCACACAACTTGCTCACTTTGTGAATCAAGGTGATAAGTAGTTTACTTGTTTGACGCACTTGTAGACAATAGATACCTTATCTCCTTTACTTGCTTTGTGTTTTCGAATTCAGAACGATAATCTTACCTTACAAATACCCCTTTCCCTGTGTTCGATATAAAATAAACTTGGTTAAGCTTGCCATTTCAATAACGATCGTGTACACTTGCACGTAGACACCAAATAGGCAAATTAGTTTTTGGCACTGTTGCCAGGGAGACGGCGAGTTTGTTTGGTTGTTTGATTTTTGTTTTTGTTTTTTATTTTTATACTTTTTGCTGTGAGAAGTTTTTATACTTGATTCTTTTTAGGTGTATGCACACAAGAAGTCAAGGGGGAGATCTTCTACCCTTTGAATCTGATCTTGAGAATAGCCAAAGAAGAAGAATGAGAGAAGCTCGTTTGAATCAAATCAACATGGAGAATAATATGAATGAAGCTCGAGATGAGATAAGAGAAGAAGAGCCCTTGAGAGGACAAGTACATCAAGGTGAAGAGAATTTTGCTCAAAGAGAGGTTCCACTTCAACCACAACCTATACCACACCAATACCCACCTTATCCACCGCCAAATCAACCTTACTACCCACCTTAATATCCCAATTACCCAATGTACCAACCATACTACCCACCACCACCACATAATTACCCATACTATCCATATCCACCACCACCTCAACACCAAAGGCCACAAATTGTAAACCCACCACAAAACCATGAACCATTGCTGCGAGACTACTTTGAGCCGAGAGTTAATGAGCAATATGATAGACTAAAAAGACCTCCGATTGATGCTGAAAAGTTTGAGCTTAATACGAATCTTTTGAAGTTGTTAAATGAGTCTCCATTCGAAGGATCGAGTGATCGAGAAGACCCAAATGCTCACCTTAATAACTTCATGGAGATATTTGACACGATCAAGTACAAAGGAATGTCAGATAGTGAAAATAAGCTCCGTTTCTTCAATTTCACATTGACGGGGAGAGCTAAATCATAGATTCGAGCTATGAATCCTAAAGCAGCCACATGGGAGGAGTTGAGTTCCCAATTTCTTAAGAAATTTTACCCTCCATTAAAGATGCTAAAGGCGAGGGAAGAGATAAAGAATTTCTGACAAAAGGCAAGAGAAACCATATCTAGTGCATGGGAGAGGTACCAAACCTTGTTGTTGGCTTGTCCTCAACATGGTTTGAGGGATGAAGATATACTTTTGACGTTCACCATTGGATTGCATGAAGGAGGCAAGAATTACTTGAATTCTTGTGCCGGAGGCTCGGTTTGGACGAAGACCGTTCGTCAAGTGAACGAGATCATCGAGAACATTGCTGCAAATGATGCTTTCCGAAGAGAAGCTAATAGTGGAACGGGTGATCGAGTTGCACTTCTTGAGAAAAAGATGACAAATGTGATAAATTTGGTCTATGGAGGCCAAAACCAAAACCAAGCTCCAACTCCTATACAAGTAAGTGTTGTTGAAAGTATTCCTCCTCCTACTACCTCTACTCAAGAAGAAGTGAATTATATGGGTCGTCCTCAATACAACAATTCTTTCCAAAATAATCAAAGGTCATATGTTGCTCCACCTTTTAGACAACAAGGAAGTCCATTTCCGAATTAAGGAAATCCTCCTTACAACCATAATAGAAGGCATGAAAATTTTTCGTACTCCAATCCTAAGGGGGTAATCTAATTGCCACCCGGGATTGATCCAGGGTCAAAGCCGCCTAACAATGAGGGTAAGGGGAGTGTGGTAGACACCTTGGCGTTGATTTTGAAGAACATGAAATATATGAGGGTGAAATTTAGAAAGATGAATGGTGAGACGAACAAGAAGTTTGATGACTTGTGTGCTTCACAAGGGAATCAAATCAAGAGCTTGGAATTTCAAATGGGGCAAATTGCTTCATCTTTAATTCCACAAGTGAATAAAGGTAAGTTCCCTTCTACAACCGAAATTAATCCTCGTGAGCATTGTAATTCAATTTCATGTGTGGAGGTTGCAAAGGAGGTTGTAGGGAATTCTCCTTTACAAATGTTTCATGATGAGATGGTGGAGGAAGTATTTCGTTGTGAGAATGTGAAATTGGTGAAGAGTAATGAAAAAGGCTTGGGGGTAGAAGATAGGTTGATAAAGAAAGAGAAGGAAAAGAAAGAAAAGATTGAGGGGTTAGATAAAATAGGGGGTGTGGAAAGAAAGGTGGAAGAAGGGAAAGTGAAAAAGGATGTGAAGGTGTAAATTTCAAAAGGAATGAAAGATAAACTTGATGATCGATTCAAAAAGTTCTTTGAACTATTCAAGAAGTTTTATTCAAAGATGCCTTTTCATGAAGCTATTGAAGAAATGCCAAATTATACAAGGTTTTTGAGAGATGCTTTGGCAAAGAAAAAGAAAGCAAATGAACTGGAAATGGTTAAGCTGACTCGTGAGAGTAGTGAGTTGATACTAAATCATTTACCACAAAAGCTTAGAGATCCGGAGAGTTTCATGTTGAGTTGCCATATTAAAGAGAGTAAGGAAATGAAGGCCTTGTGTGATTTGGGCGCAAGTGTGAATATGATGCCATTGTCTATTGCCAAAGAGTTGGGTTTGCAAGACTTGAAGCCAACAAAAATGAATTTGCAAATGGCCGATGGTTCAAAAGTAAGACCAAGAGGAGTTATAGAGGATGTGGTCGTTCATGTTGGTAAGTTTGTTTATCCCGTTGACTTTGTTGTACTAGATATTGAGGAAGATTTTGAGAGTCCTATCATTTTTGGGAGACCTTTTCTTGCTACGTCGGATGCTTTAATCAATATTAAGCAAGGAGAGGTTACTCTTGGAATGAATGGTGAGAAAGTAACTTTTTCGAACCATGGTAATTCCAAGAGTTCCCCAAAGAAGATTGAAAGAAAGATGAACAAAGTTGAACGAGATGATATGGCGAGTAAGGAAAATGACAAGGCAAGAAAAATTGATCTCAAGAGTGAGGCTAGTGTTGATGATCCTTTTGAAAAGAGAAAGAAAGTGAATGAAGACAAGGGGGTGAAACAAGAGGTGAAGAAAGCATATTTTTGGAAAAGGAAATTGAGTGATGTACGTCACTCAACTCTCATCGATCTTGATGTTACTTGAGCTTTTAAGAGTCGTCCGGCTAGGGGACGTTAAATCCAAGCGCTAGATGGGAGGCAACCCATCCGTATCCTTTATTTCTTTTGTTTTAGTTTTGACTTGATTGGTTTTTGTGTTGGAATGGAAGCATGAGGTTATTTGGTATTTTTTGCCAATTTCTTATGATAAGTGCTTGTTGATTTTGAGCCTATATGACTAGGAAGAGTTTGAGGAGTGAATTTTTGATATAATCTTGATGAATACTTGGTTTTTGAGTTGAGAGTTTGTGATTAATTGGTTTTATGTGCTAGCAAATTTTTTATTTACCACTTTTCCAAACTTTATTAGGATTTACAATCTGAAAAAAAGTTTGGGGGGGTATGTTCGTGTTAAATTTCCTCAATTTGCTACCATATTTGATTCATAATTGATGATATTGTTGTGATATTCTTGTGATATTTTGAGTGTTAAGTGGAGTTGTGTTGGAAAAGTACAAGAAAAAAGGGTGAAAAATTGAAATTTCGAAGTGGGAATTGAAGGCCTCGGTCGACAGCACCAAGAGATGTGGTCGGCAGCCTTCACGCGACCAAGCCTCCTGGAACGCCAGCCTCCGAGTGAGTTACCTGTCGACTGGCGTGGGTCGGCAGACCTCAAAGTCTTGTGCGATAAACATCGCGCGACCAAGCTGTCGAGCAGGCGTGCTGGGAAACTGGATTTTGACCAATTTTGGTTAAATTTTGACTACAATTTCCAAGGTAAGACCACTCACTCTTTACTCATCCTTATACACTCTTACACAAACAAACACACACTTAAATCACAAGATTCTTGCATCTCTCTCTCTCAAAACTCACGGCCGAAAAAGAAAAGAAGAGAAGAAATTTTTACTTCTCAAATCCTACACTTCCTCACTCGAATTCCTTCTGCAGGTATGTGCTACTCACTCTCCTCTACCTATCTCTTGCATTTTTATAAGAATTCCATGGTTGCATTTTCATGAATTTGAAATTGAATATCTAGGGTTCTTGAGCATGTAAATTGGGGATTTTTTATTTTCTTGAGTTTTCATGAAATTGATGATGCATTTATGCTACATTGTTGATGGGTAATCCATTGGGAGCCCAATTGCATGCCAATTTTGAGTATTATGAGCTTAATTGATGATTGAAATTTTGGGGGTAGGCATAGTGACGAATTTTTGAGAATTTCATGCTGAAATTGAATTATCCTGATATTGTTGTGCTAATTGTTAATGGGTATGAGTATATTGATTCTAGGTTGAGTTAATGATGTTGATTCACCTATGATTTTTGCTTACTTTAAGTTTCATTGGTATATGACAATAGCATGACTATGTGTGGCATGATTTTCCTTGATTCTAGAATTAATCCCATTATGTTCAATCTATGTTATTTGGTGAATGAAGTTGATAATGACTTGAGTGTATTGTTCTTCCTTTGCTCATGTATAGATATTTTCTAGGAAATGTGAAAGTTGAGTTCATTATACATATATCTTGCTCATGCTTAAAATCTTTTGTAGGCTATGTCTAGTAAAGGTAAATGTATTGTTGCAAGTTCAAGTTGGAAGGATGGTAGAATTGTTGAGCTGGAAGAGAAATGTTTTAAGACTTGTCGTAACAAACCCTCTTGGTTTGGAATGTCATTTGGAATCAATGCAAATTGTTACGTCAAGTTTACAAGATTTGTTAATATGGAATTCTATTGTTCGAGATACTTCCTCAAGGAGATTACGGAGCCTCTTAAATTTGGAGAGGATGTTGAGTACTTGTTCAACAATATAGGATGGAGCGGATTGCTAAATGTCCATGATAACTCGTACAAGAATCTTAATATTGAATTTCTGAGCACATTTTGGATTACTGAGAATCATGGTATTCCTGTAGAGATTCAATTCCATATCGACAACAAAGCTCAGTTACTTGCTACCCTAGAAATAAACCGAATGTTCTGTTGCGAAGAAGATGTTTCGCCTAGCCACTTCTACAAAAAGGAACGATTTGGGCAAGATCAATCGTTTTGGAGAGCTCTTGTGAAAGATGATGATGATGAATTTATAGCCTATCATTCGAAAGGTACTCAAATCGGTAATCCCATCCTCATTTATGCACAAAAGATTTTGGCAAACACGGTCTTCGCTAGGAATGATATGGAGGAGATGCAACATGAGGAACTTTATGTCCTCTTTTCTATGATTACGGGTTTGAAGGCTAATTTTGGAGCCTATTTTTGCAAGAATCTATCCTACGTAATTTCCAAGGGAGATTGTGCTTTTGGAGGGATGATTGCTCACTTAACAAGATGCTTAGGGTGGGAACCGAGAGAGGAAGGAAAGGATTTTTCTTATCTTGATTTGGGATACTTGATGGACACTCACATGATTGTGCGGCGGAAGAAGAAGCTTTGTCTAGCAAATCGGCCATCTATTGAACTTCCGTTTCCTCTTTTGGACTATGAAACCATTTCTATCAAGAATGAGGAAAATTGGAGCATGAGTAGCCCGTTGCACTTTGACATTGCTCGGGAATTCAATCAAGGTAGGAAGAAGGTAACAAAGAGGGCAAGAGGAAGAACTAGTGTGCACAGAGAGAGTGATATAGAGCAAGCAGAGGAAGAGGATGAGTATGAGGGAGGGGGTGGAAGTTACAATGCTTTGGGTCAATAGTTCACTTCTCTTAGAACCGATGTCTCGACTCTTCAGTCGGACTACTCTACTCTCCGCTTTGACGTGACCACATTAAATGCCAACTAAACCACTCTCAACTCCAATGTTGCAACAATTAGCCGAGATGTGAGTTCGATGCAATTGACCATGACAACCATGAGTACTAACATTGAGGAGATCTTGGAGGCCCAACGAGCTATTATGCAGTGGCACATCAACGAGCGACACTTCACTCATCCTCGTTATCCACCTTTGTGAAGTGATGATTTCGATCCAACTTCATAAGGATGGGTAACTCATTCTTAACTCTATCCTTTGTTTCTATTCCAAACTCTTAGTTTTAATTTGGTTTGTAATGATATTGCTTGAAGATTGTAGTACTTTCTTAGGTAGTTTTCTATTGGTATTTGTGCTTGTGATGGAATATGATAATAGATCTTATTGCTCATTTGATGATGTTTTGCTTTATTGATTTGATGATGGTATGTTTTGAGCTTTATTGTGCATTGCATGATTCTTGCCTCCACTTCTTTGCCAAACTTTTTAGACCCTTGGTCCAAAAAAGTTTGGGGGTGTGATCGTTTCGTCATTCTCATGGCAATGCTATTTTTAGATTGATCTTTGGAAGTATTCTTATGCTTTGATGCTTATGGTGTTGATGAGCCCTTGTTTTGCTTGTGATTTTTTTTAGCCATATTGTTACTTGCTTTGAGTAGTGAATGCTTGAGATATGTTTATTGTTGTGTGGATGAGTTGATAGTCTTGATTAGTGTAGTGGAATTATTGCTTGATTCTTGTTAATCCTTGATACTTTTGATTTCATGATTCTTGAGATTTCATTGATATGAGCATATTGATATGATTTGAGTCTTGATCAACTTATCCCGTGAGTTTTGAGCCATTTTGCCCGTCTCAATCTTGAACGGATGACATTTCCTTGATGTGAGTACCACACATGTGCATTATACTCTAGAACTTGGCTTTAGTCTTATTTGAGGCTACATTAGATAATGATTTCACAAGAGATGATATGAGGTATTTTCTTTGATTTATATTAAGCCACTTTGCCTTATGAGCCTACCATTGATATTAATATTCTTTGGTGCTTATAATCCTTTCATTTGGCTAACCACACTTTAAGCCATTTTCCTTCCTTTTTGGAACTCTCTTGTCCTTATGATTAGTAGAGTGAAAAGAAGGAAGGAAGATTGGTGATATGATGAAGAAAATTGTGGCCAAGGTGGAAATAAATTCGATGCATAGATTGATTTGAAAAGAAGGTTCAAAAGGCAAGTGCTTGCAATAAATTGAAAAAGGTTGACTTTTCATGAAATTTTGGTCAAGTTTGACTCAAGTGTTGTGAGTATGTTCACAATTTTGCAAAAGGGAAGATTGATATTTAGAAGTGTGATTTTGAAAGAGCATGAAGATGAGATTGCTATTTGCATGAAGATATGATTTACATGATGATTCCTTCTATGCTTTACTAATCATACTTAGTCATTTTTACACATATGTTCCTTCCCTACCAAAGAGCCAACACTAAAACCTTTAAAAGTCCTCATAAATGTGTGAATGATTTGTCATAACGGGTGGTGGAGAATGTAGACTTGAGCCAAGCTTATGGTAGTATTTGTATCATTGCGTGATGAATGAGAGAGCCTAAACACTCGAGGGTTGAGAGAAAACACTTATCTTGAAAGGATCATGACTCATTGATTTGATATTGTGCTTATTGATTTGATTTTGATAGATAATTGGATGATATTGTATTTTAGATTGGCTAGATATTGAGTGATGATTTTATAGCATTGATCTTGTGCTTGATGCTTCATACATACAATTATTCCACTATCTTATCGCTTCGTTGCTCGAGGCCGAGCAACAATCTAGTTTGGGGGTATGATTAGGGTCATAATTGCATGTTTTTAGCACTTATTTCTATATGCTTTTGGTGATATTATGTTCATATTTGACCCTAAAAGGTGATACTTTGTGTATTTAACCCTTTTTAGCCAGAAAGTTGCGATTGTAGGTGAAAACGAGCAAAATAGGGAAGAAACGAGCAAGATCGATAAAAGTCTGAATTTTGGAGTTGAGAAAAATAGAGAAATTAATATTCCATGTTCAAGAGCTTGAAGAGAGGGTCACAACGAGAGAAGAATCGAGTCGATCGGAGTTCTAGAGCTCAAGATATGACAAAAATGAGGAAGTCGCGCATCAACCAAGACTAAGGCCTCGGTCGACAGGACCCCTTCATCAGAAGGCAGCCTCCGCGCGACCAAGTTAACTGGAAGGACACGCATGGAGCGAGCTCGCTGTCGACCAGCTCGGACGGCAGACACTCAGGTCTTGCGCGATAAAATGCGCCCCTGTCGACCAAGCGGTACACAGTCCTACAGTTCTTAGGCGACAAAAGTTCAGAATACTCGGATTTTCAGGGCTATTTTCGTATTTTTGCGTGTTTTAATGAAGGGCATCTTAGTCAATGATCCATGGGCACTATATATACTTCCATCTCAGATTTGCAAAAGGACTTTTATCATTTTCTTAGATTCACTTACATCATATATTCTCTGACTCGATTAAGAGAAGTTAGAGGTAGTTTCCAAGTGGGTATTCTTAGATTTTCATTTACGATTTCTGCGATTACTTTAGATCTACCGTACGGTTCTTCAATCCGTCTTCTCCAGCATTCTTAGCATAGCTCAAGCTACATTTCTACCGTTCGGTTTTCAATTTCTATTGTCGGATAGATTTTTAGCTTCTAGAGGTAATCTTGTATCTTTTCAATTTCATTGTAATAGGTAAAATTCTTGTATACTCTTTACAATTCTTGCATAATGATGATTGTAGTTACTTTAATTTCTCTTTTGTTTACCAAATTAGCCATGGGCTAATTCCTTTGTGTGTTGGTGTATGATTCCTGTGGAGTAGTGTGGTGTCTATGTTGATCTTATGAATGCTTGAGATGTTGTATGATCAATTCTCTATTTTGATGGTTTGTATGAATGCTTATATGCATAATTGATTGTATGGCCATTAGGATTTAGTCTCATACCAGAGTTGGGCTATTTTCCTAACCATTCTTGTTATTAGGCCATTGCATACTAAGTGTTTGTTAAAATTCCTTAGATAGTGAGAATTATCTTAGAGGATTGGTAAGACAATTAGAGGCTCTTATGTGCATCTAGGGAGACCTTTGCATGTTAGAGTGGCTTGCCTATTGATTGTACAACACCTCAATGCATGAATAAGTGATACTTCACCACTTGAAACATAGGATAGTACACTAATACACTTCTCACACAACTTGCTCACTTTGTGAATCAAGGTGATAGGCAGTTTACTTGTTTGACGCACTTGTAGACAATAGATACCTTATCTCCTTTACTTGCTTTGTGTTTTCGAATTCAGAACGATAATCTTACCTTACAAATACCTCTCTCCCTGTGTTCGATATAAAATAAACTTAGTTAAGCTTGCCATTACAATAACGATCGTGTACACTTGCACGTAGACACCAAATAGGCAAACAGGCTTATTTCAGGCCATATAGAGCTTTCCTGAGCTTGTAGACTTTGTTGCCTTCCTCAAAGCCAGGGGGTTGTTCCACATAGACTTCTTCATTTAGAACCCCATTGAGGAATTCACTCTTCACATCCATTTGGTAGACCTTGAACTTCTTGTGGGCAGCATAGGCAAGAAATAGCCTGATTGCTTCTAGTCTGGCTACTGGTGCAAAGGTTTCATCATAATCAAAGCCTTCAACTTGAGAGTATCCTTTGGCCACCAGTCTTTCTTTGTTTCTGACAATCACATCATTTTCATCCTTCTTGTTCTTAAAGACCCATTTGGTTCCAATGATGTTAGCATGCTTTGATCTTTTAACAAGCTCCCACACTTGATTCCTTGTGAATTGATTGAGTTCTTCCTCCATGGCAATGATTCAGTTAGGATCCTTTAATGCTTCTTCAATAGTTTTGGGTTCCTGTGCTGAAAGAAAACAACAGAAAAGAGCATTCTCTCCATGAAAACTTCTAGTCTTGACTCCTAGTTTAGGATCTCCTAGAATCTGATTGATTGGGTGATCAATCAACTAATTTCTTTTGGATTGTCCTCTCTCAGTGGGGTTATCCTCAGGGGATAGATTCCTAACTTGGATTGAGTGACTAGTTTGTGTAGTTCTAAGCAATTCAGGAGATAGGACAGAGGGTAAGAGTCCTGAGTCATCATTCAGGGTTGTTTCCAAGTTGTCAGCACAGTCTAGTCTGGCTTCCCCCTGAACATTATGCTCAGTATCTGTCTCAGCTTGGCCAGCTTCTTCATTGACAGAAGTTACCTGAGGAGCTGGGATTGGGTCATTCAGCTCATACTCATCAGTGGTGTTTTCCTCAGGCTGGTTTGACCTCTGAGGACAGTCTTCTGACTCTTTTGATCCTAGGTTGTCCCATGTTGAAATGTATGTTAGGGTTATACTAGAAAGTATGTTTTTACTTTGTATAACTAAACTGAATCTTTGAGCTTTATCTGAAATAAATCTTTTATCACTGTGCTTTAGATAAATATGAATGTTATTTATTTATTGCAAACCATTCATATAATAGTACAAGTTACACTATAAATAAATGTGGTGATCCCCGGATAACTCACATCAAGATCACATTATCAGTTTCTTGTAACAAGAACAAAATTCACAACCTAGATGGGATTTGAACACCCCATTGGTAAACGGTTGATGTGTAGATCCCAGATTGCCTTATCTTGACCAAGGGATTGCACTAGTGCATGATGATGCATTGAAGAGGACCTACAGAGAGGTAATTCTTCTGTACTGATTTATGGGATGAAGAATTAGACCTCAGTGGTCGTTTATTTCTAAACCTCTATCCCTTAAAAAGGACTGTGTGTGATCAGTGCGTGGCACTTTAATTTGTTATGGATAGAGAGTCAATAAGACTCAATACTTTGCATCTTGGGTGACGCCATTGAGAACATGACAGTTGCTAAGATTTAATACAAAGGAACGTGTGCTTGGAGAGTCTTGCATGATTAGTCCCCTTGGTGGGCTCTAAACGATCGTCATACTAAATCTTGCAAGTGGAATTTGTTTCCGGTATGATGATAAAGAAGAGTTGTCCTTACTCCAAGGTTAAGATGTTAAATTAATTAAAGCGTTCAGTGGCTTGATTAATTAACGGACAAAAGAATCTTAAACACGAGAAATAATGACCGGGAGCCATATGATTGTAATATGGGTTAAGATGGATAGTGCAACATTAATCCTATAGTGGAGTGAGATTAATGTTAATGGGTTGAATGACATTTGGCTCAATGTTAGAATTCAAGGCCCATTGGGAGGTCTAATCTTAATTCTCCTAAAGGCCCCTCAAGTAGCCCAATTAAATGTCCAACAATGAATAAGGTGATCAAAATAAAAGAAATATTTTTTAAGCCCAATTATATTAATTTTCGAAATTTATATATATATAATTAGTGAGAGATTTTATGAAAAATAGATATGTATCTCGAATACAAGAATATCTAATAAAATCAGGATCTCATGGGTATTATATGTCTATTATTTTTTTTCAAAAATCTTGAAGGAAAAAAATGTCAAGAATTGAATATTTTAGTATTCAAGATTATCAAGATTAGAATATTTGATATTCATGATAATTAAGATTTGAAATAATAGATATTCAAGATCTTGTATTCTCACTATAAATATGAGATGATACAAGACTTCAACACACACATTATTATTTTTCTCTTAGAATTTTCAAAAATTCTAGTGAGTGGGGCAACAAAATTATTTTATTCCTTGTGTTGTGATTATTCGTGTGGCCTCCCACCGGGTGTACGAATAAGGACAAGGGAATACTTGAGAAAGCTCTTGGGTTTATCAAGTTGAGGGTCTCAAGAAGGACGCTCTTTGATCTCAACCACCATTGCTGACAATACCATTCAAGCAAAGGGACTCCCAAAGCATCTCAAAAGGACGCCTTTTGTATCAGAAACTACCTTTTATTCAAGAGGTATATTTCACTAAATCCCTTAGGTCCGCATGTTTAGGGCTTTATGTGATTATATTTGTTCATATGTTTTGCATGCAAAGCCAGTTGTTGGGTATACAATTATTTGATTTAATTATGTTTAAATCATGATATTAATTGTAGACTTAAATTTGTATTTAGCGTAAATCCCGAATAGATCCGCGTTTAATTCCCCAACAACTGGTATCAGAGCCGGTTTCGGGCTCTATACGTTAAATTGTAATTTAAGTGTTTTAATATTAAATTTGAAAATTGGATAGTAGAATTGCTAGATTTTTTTTGCAGGTATCCAATTGGCATGGTATTTAATATTTATTTATGCATGCATGTATGATGATGCGGTTTTAAAATCTGATTCGTTCGGATTGTTTTTCCCGTGAGAAAATCCACGGGTAGACTAGGATGTTTTTATGTAATAGACTAGTCTAGACGATAGGTTTATTTATTTTTGTAAATAAATTGTAACCAATATCGAAGATGAAGAACAGATATTTTAAGGCCCGGAGACAAAGTTGGTAAAATTTTGTTGCGATCGAGTGGGAGCTTAATCGAGACGGACGATAAAGCTTGAAGGCGAAAGATGATTACGATATCTCGTAATCAAAACGAGAAATTAAACCATGACAATTGGATATAACGTGCCAATTTGTTTAATTTGTTTTGATGCATGCTTTATTTATTTAATTAGATTAAATATTTTGATTGGATGAATATCGTGATGAAAAATCTCAACTCCGAAAATTACTAAGTACATTTTAAATATAATTCGATATTTTATTCTGGTTAATAAAATTGAATTATTTGGCCTCCATGATTTATTTGTTTGTGAAGTCTTTTGGCTACGCATTGGCAAGCGCCTTTCTCCCTATCTGATAGGCCAAAAGACAAGTTCACATGAACGAATTCTCAAAAGGATGATTGTGGATTATTATTAGTGGCGGTATTGACCCTCCCATCGAGTGGTTTGCTCAAAACGAAGTGATAATCCTGTATTTAATCATGGTTAATACTTAGGTATAAAATTGGCATTTTATAACTCCCCATCGGAGTCCCTACCGATTTTATATTGTTAAGTGGGAGCCGACTATTAATTTTTGAAATTAAAAGTTTGTAACTGTTCTTGTTTGTAACTTGCTTAAATGTGTTTGCATAAACGTCCACACTCATCGTGGCTTATGTGAACTATTTTAAGATGTCGGCCGATTTATGCTATGTATTTTTTTTAGATTTTATACAAAGCATAATCGAAATTTTGTGATAATCTTTGCGAATCGATGTATGTATTGATGCAATGTATGTTTTATTTCAGTTCAGCTTATCGTCTCCTTTTATTCCACTGTTTACGATACTTAAAGATAACAAATTGGAAGGTGAAAACCATGTTGATTGGAAATGTTACTTATTTATTGTCCTAACCGCACAACAACACAAATGGGTTCTTGACACCCCAAAGCCCTCTACGCCTACGGATAATGCGGATGTTGCCGAAAGGGAATATCATAGGGAGTGGATGAAGTCCGATGAAATGGCTAGGTGTACCATCTTGGATTCAATGTCAGATGTGTTGCAACACCAACACCAAGACATGGAATCCGCTTCTGATATGATGCTAAACCTTAAGGAGATGTTCGCTCATCAGAGTCGTACGACTAGGCAAATCACCATGCGAGATATGTTGTCGCTGAAAATGGTGGAGGGAACGCCCGTGAGGGATCACGTTCTCAAGATGATGGGCTACCTCAACAAGTTAGAGGTACTTGGAGCGGAATATGATGCAGAAACGCAAGTTGATTTCGTTCTCCATTCTCTACCGAAAAGCTTTGAGCAGTTCCAGTTGAACTATATGATGAATAATCAGGAGTTCACGTTGGCACAACTCTTGCAAGCTTTGCTATCATCGGAGACACTCATGGGACACCAAACCCAAGTCTTGGTAGCAAGCGGTCCGACTTCTTCAGCACCGAAAGGTGGGAAGAAGAAGAAGAAGACCAAAGGCCCGAACCAAGCTAAGAGTAAGGTGACTAATGAGGGAGGGGTCAAGAAAGTTACCAAAGGGAAGTGTTTTAACTACGGTGAGAAAGGACATTGGAGGACGGCCTGTCCCAAGCGAAAGAAGGCCGGGAAGAAAGGTAATTCTCATGCACTGATCATGTATGTTTCACTTTACAGGGGTTCCGGAAAACCCGGCAACTTAGTGCGAATGAGATCCTCATCACATTGGACGATGCTACGAGGGTAGCGGCTGTCGCAGTGGGAGACGTGCACCTATTTTTTGAAGATAGAGTTTTAGTATTAAAGGATGTTCTTTATGTTCCCAGTTTTAGGAAGAATTTAATTTCGGTTTCTAAATTGTACGTTGATGGATACTCAGTTTCTTTTAATAATATGGTTGTTATTTTTTGAAACGATGAGTTAATCTGTTCGGGAACATTGGTGAATAATCTTTATACTATTAAAAGTGCACACCACACACAAAATGCTTCTTATAGCACATCGACTGTTTCTAAGAAAAGAAAATTTTGCTCAACCGTGAACGAAACACTTCTATGGCATCTAAGACTTGGTCATATTAATCTAAAGAGAATTCAAAGGTTGGTGGCGGACGGCTCATTGGAGTCTCTCCATGTTGAGCCGTTTCCAACATGTGAATAGAGGGGAAAATGACCAAGAGGGCCTTCTGGGCCAAGGGGAATAGAGTTAGTGAAGTGTTAGAAATTGTTCACACTGACGTATATGGGCCAATATCGGTTCAAACTAGAGGAGGTTTTGAGTATTTCGTAACTTTTACGGATGATTACTCAAGATATGGGTACGTTTACCTTATGCGGCGCAAATCGGAAACCTTTGATAAATTCAAAGAATTCAAAGCCGAGGCCGAGAAACATAGGGGAAAGAGTATCAAGTTCCTACGATAGGATCGTGGGGGCGAATACCTCAGCAATGAATTTTTGACCTACATGTCAAGTGAAGGGATTGTATCCCAATTGACCGCACCCGGTACCCCTCAAAAAAATGGCGTTGCAAAACGAAGAAATATAACTCTTTTAGAAATGATCAGATCCATGATGAGTTATTCGGAGTTACCCAAGTCGTTTTGGGGCTATGCCTTGGAAACAGCTGCTCACATTCTAAACTTGGTGCCATCCAAATTGGTTCCTAAAAATCCCACAGAATTGTGGACTGGGCGTAAGCCTAGTTTGAGATACATAAGGATTTGGGGGTGTCCGGCATATGTGTTGGACAAGGAAGCCGGAAAATTGGATCCACGTTCGGAATTGAGGTTGTTTGTAGGATACCCTAGAGGAACGAAAGGGGGTATGTTCTATAGTCCCAAGGACTAAAGAATCGTAATTAGTACGCATTCTAAGTTCTTGGAAGAAGACTATGTGAACAATAGAAAGCCCAAAAGTGAGATTACTGACTGTGCTGGTGCGTGAGATTAAAAATGTTTTAGATAAGTGTTGTTAAAAATGTCGAGAACATAGAAGACAACACTACACATCGGAAGACTTAAACGCACACTTTTGCAAAGGGATATCAAAATTTTCATAGGCTATATAAAATGTATACACTATGCTGTTTCATTAGCAGGAAAACTTCACTATAACTTGTAGTGAGATAAATACAAGGTTTACACAAGAAACCTAAATTCAAGGCCGCGCAAGACCTACACAAGATCGCACAAGGATCTAAACAAGACCTATAAGAATAGACCTAAACAAAACCTAACACGTCTACGTTCAGCCGAACGGATTGTTAGATCAAATAATAAATGTTGTGAACAATGCCAAGACTAATGATCCCAACATTCTGATGAACCGTGTATAACCTAGAATCTAGTGAATGACACATGATCCGTTCAACTCTAAATTACACTTTTCGGTCATACAAAAAATAATGAAATGGTGCTCTATTAATAGACGTGATAATTGAGCTCTCCACTCCACAATGAAGCCAAGTAGTGGGCTTCAAAATAACCACCCATGATTGATAACTTCCAAGTTGGTGGATATTCCTCTACTCAAGCAATGGAACCGCCTGACGTTCTAGAACCTTCTGGGATCTTCACGTCTTCAACTGCCATGCCTAGACAAATAACATAACATGGAAAAATCATTAGGAAAGTTAGTAGAAAGGGCGAATTCTGATGTTGTCTAAAATGATGGCAATACATTGCATAACATTTTTTGTCAACATTAACAATCTCCCCCAATTTGGCCTTTCTACTACAACACACTGATGTTGATCATAATCAAATAATTTTGATTAAAATTGATCAGAGTTATGTAGACGAAATGATAAAATTTTCATCAAACGAAGTGATGAAAATTTTTATTCGAACCAAATAAAATAAATCAAGTAAAAAGATAGTTTTGTGGACATAAAGCACAACATAAGGTGCTTATGGACCAAAAGGTTAACTATCAACCAAAACAAGTTTTCCGGACATAAAGCACAACATAAGGTGCTTATAGACCAAAAGGATAACCATAAACCAAAACAAATCAGAGCAGAAAATAAATGATTAAGAGAGAAGGTTCATAAAGCATACAAACAATGCTTTAGACCTAGCAAAAAAAACATGAATCAGAATAACCTAAGAAAAGAACTGTTTTTAGGCTATCAACTATTACAACTTATAAAATAAAAACAGAGTCTTAAGTAAAAACAGAGTTCAGTTTTCCAAGACATGAAGTAAAGGAGAGAAAGGACTGAACATTATAAGCTCCCTCATACTTCGAACATCATCACCAACCAAGATTAACTCTGAACATCAGCATCTGGATTCAGAACATCATCAGGAATAGATTGTGAGACCCCAACCTCATTAGTAACCACCTCATCAACAATCTGCCTTAGAATGTTGGCATCATCTTGAACAGCATTTTCAGCAACAACTGCATTTCCTGGTTCTTCTGGATCAACATCAACTTCCATGAACTGCACTCCCCCAGCATTTGTTGTATCAACATCAGGAGCTACTCCCCCTGTTGGAGTGGAAAGGAGCCTCTCCCAAAATGTTTTTCTTATCTTCAAATCCTCCAAATTTACCAGAAAATTATTAATAGTAGTCTGCAAAGAAGAGATTTGATCAAGAATGTAAGAGGGAGTTAGTTGGACAGAAAGGATGGATCCTCCAGGTGACATGTTGGCATTAATGTTGCCAACATTTTCAGTGGCATTTGAGGCAGAGGGTTGGTTTTGATCAGTGTTGGCTGGATTTGCACCGGGCAAAGGAACATCAATAACCCTTGGTCCACAGAGTAAGGTGTGAGCAACTCTGAAGCTTGCTTGAAAGCTGTTGTTTGTTTCATCTGGTGGCTTAACAAAATCCTTATCCTCTAGCAATAAGGAGATCAAACATGGATAGGGAAGCAACTCTTTCCCAGAGATAGGACCAGTATAGCTCAGCATATTCCTGAATATTGTCTGCCCCATATCAAACTGTTTAATGTGAATTTTGTACAAAAGGACGGCCTGCTCCTTTGTCAAAATTGTAGTATTTGTTGAAGGCAGCCAATTGTAAACAACCAACTTATGCAGTATAGAGAACAAACTTGTCAACTTTGAAGCACTAAGTCTATTCACCCAAGTAGAAACTAAACCACCAGTCAGCACAGAAATCACACCATCCATATCCTCAATCACAGGTTCAACACAATTTTCAGATTTCAGAACACTATTAATCACTCTTGAATTCATCATAATTTTCACATTTCTAAACCAAGTACTTCCATAGAATTTAGAGTTTTACCTTCCAGTATGTGCATGCAAATTAGCATTAAACTCATAAACCCATTCAACAAAGTATGGTTTAGCACAAGTCACAGAGTATAACAGCATTCTTTCCTCCAAATATCTGACAATCCCAAGTTTTTCAAAATCAGAAACCTTGATCAATTTTTCAGTAATCAATAGCCTAGACCTAATTTCTTTAAACCTCTTGCTATCAACAGCATGATAATCCAAATTCTCTTCAGACACAACATCATCATCATTTTCAGAGTTAGAATGTACCTGACCTTCCTCAGCTTGATAAGATGGATCTGAGTGTTGTTCAAAATGTTGCTCATCATCTTCTGATTGTTCAGGTTCTGATGTTGCCATCGGAGAGGCAACAACTTCAGCAGCATTCACGGGAACATCATGCAGGACAACCTTTTCTTTCCCTTTCTCTTTACTTGATGATTTTCTCTGAGCAATGTACTGATTCAACAGAATGTTCATGCTGGAATCAGTTTCCTCCAAGCTTTCCTTGTTTCCAGTTTGAGCAGGGGAGGCTTCTTTCTCCTCATTCTCGCCAAATACCTTGATAGGATTAGAAGCAATCCCATCTTCCAGTACCTTTCTCATCTTTTCAGAATAGTTCACCTTCTTTCCCATTATTCTGTAGGAAATTCTCCGTTTACCACCAAGAGCTGCATTCTTTCCACGCCCACGACTACGAACTTTTTAGAGCCGCTCTCCCAGGTGCAGAGATTCGCTGGAGCGTTTAGAGTTGCTGGAACCATTTTCCGAGTCAGTTTCACCCTCTGATGCTCGTTCATTGACATAGTCTTCTGGATGCGCCATTATTCTCACCGGTTCCAAGTCAATCACACTCTCCCCCATAACGATTACAGGGGTAGTCGTTTGAAGGCAAAGCTGATTGTAGGCAGCTACCATATCGTCCATCGTCGCGTCCGCTGGAAGTTTAATTGGACATGTTTCCAGCTCTTTTGGTGTATGTTTGGAAGTTTCAGGAGCAGTAGGAGTTATGGAAGAGGAAGGAGCTATTTCGGCTTGGATTGAGAGTGGATTTGTGAAGGTAAGAGATTGAGGGGCAGCAGGAATCGGAACTTCCATTGAGCCGATGGTAATCGACGGTGATGTTGGTGCCGATGCCTGGGCATTTTCGGCGATATTCTGGGTTTTTGGTGAAGTCGCCATTGAAGCAAGAAGTTTCAGTGAGTTGTCTTGGGATGAAGAATTCGAATGGGATGATTGTGAAGTTGCAGGGCTTTCAGTCGCATATCTAATCAAATCAGAGAAAAGAAAAGAAAATATTAAAATAATCAAACATTAAATGATTTAAAAACTTAAATGAAACGAAGGAGATGAAGTGATACTACACAAGTGAACAAATAATACCTTTTCCAATCTAATGCAAACAAATGAATTAACTTAGACAATAATTGATATAAGGCAAAAAAGATAAGCAAAATGAGATCTAATTTATAGAGATGTGAATTGGAGGTTAATTTCAAAAAATTTCAGCTTGAAGAGCACTACCCATAATTGTGATGTGGTGGTGTAAAACACCACCCATCATTTCGAAAAATAAGGAAGTGGGTTGATTTGGAAATAAAATTAAATAACTACCCATTACTGCACATAATTAATTAAATAAATTCAGAGAATTAATTCACATAATTAAGACTTAATAAAAATAAATTTCAGAAAATAAATAACTATCTTAGACTTAGTCAAATTTTCGTGCCCTAGCAGATGTTGTCAAATATGTCGGCACACACACATCTCAACACGGATTTTACATGAATTTGCTTCATTAGTGTTGCCCCAATTTTTTTTTACAAAACACTATTTTAGTTCATATTGATCCATCTTTTCAAAAGAGAGCATCGTAGTAGCGAACTCCGTGTCCCATAGTTACTCAATGGATTATGAACAAATTGATGCAGTTTTAATCACCTTTTGAAAGAGATCATCGTAGTCGCGAGCTCCATGTCCCATATTTACTCAGTGATTTAGCATCTTTTAGTGTATATTTTTAACGGCATTTAAGAGATGTGTGTCCAGGACTTTCAAATGTTCCAACATGTAAGTACGAAAATAATAACACATCTAATCAGGTTATAAAGTAACTGAAATATAAAAAATACTTAGTCAAAATTATGAGAACTAATAAATGTTGTCACAAATGCTGTCACCATTTGTTACAACACTCGTCATAAATTTAATCAATAGTGCATAGACCAAGAGATTTCTTAAGAAATGAAAATCTTTGGTCATCAAGGGCTTTTGTAAAAATGTCCGCAAGTTGTTTTTCAGTAGAAATATATTCTAACTTCACAAT